>CAXKWD010000005.1:58151869-58446869 GCA_964059195.1 Ectobius pallidus
ATCTATGAGAGGATTAAGAAGCTTGGAGATTGAGAATATAGAAGATGTAGACATGCATATAAAATTTTTCATGATGTAAAAAATTCCTTGTACAAATTTCAAGATAACATTGTTATGCTATTACGTTCTATTGTAATTACTAGGCTTCACATTTAGGCCACAAAATTAAGGAGAGAGTTAACAAGGACACATTGGAAGTGTCAGAGTTCAGCTCTTTGTACTCAGTATTTACTTTATCCTGGTCTGACTGGTGTGGTCTGGCAATAGAAAGAAGTCACTTCAGTCATAGTCATCTTCTGGAAGGTCACAACCTATGATGTGGCAACACCCCTTGCAAACCCAGTATGCCTCTCTGTTACTATTTACGAAAGGGGCTGATAAATTAAATGCCAGTATGGAACAACATTTTCTTTTTTGTATTCTTGAATATATCATATCCTCTTTGGTGGTTCCACTTTTGTTTTGTGCTTAAAAATGGATAAATTAGGATGTCATAAATTTGACTAAATGAAGACATTGTGTTTCAATCTTTGATTTCTTATTGTTGCAGCAGTGCTGAAGTTCTGATATGTCCACAAGGTATACTCTTAAATTAAAAAAAAAACTTTTAGTTGGGGGTCATGTTTTGATTATATTTTTTAACAGCATGAAAATTATTATGGGTATTTTACAAATGAAATAATTTAATTTCTAAAGAAAATGTCAAAATGTTCCACTGATTTCCAGTTGAATGAGTAGCAAGAAATTATGATTTGGCTAAAAGTGGTATATTGCTAAAAATAAATGTTTCAAGATAAAAAGGAAAAATACATTTCATTGATAACATACACTATTATAAACTATTGGTTTTTAAACTGAACTATTTTGATTCAACAATAACATTTTCTTCGGGAACTGGTTTCAGCTGTCTAATAAAAGTCAGTATGCAACATGCCTGTATTCCTGTGTCAACAGAATGTTTTGCCCGAACTGTTGAAATTTGTACAAGCATATTAATTTTGCTAGCTAGGTCTTCATAAATTTCTGAGGCTTAAACTCATCAGCTGGTGTACCATTTGAAGTTGTGAATTTCAATTTAATGACAAAATGACCAAATAAATAAACAATTAAATAAGTAAACAAATACCAGTAATTAAAGAATAAGTTACTAGAATTTAATAAAAACAGAAGATTTATATGCATTGAATCAGAAGGTAAAAGCTGAAGTTGGTTGTGTGCCCTTAGAAAATGTGACAGTTACAACAGTTAAAATTCAAATCTCAAAACCATTGTTATCCTATTGTGGTCATAAGAAAATTATCACCATTAAATAAATATCACAGTAGTATAGAACTATCCCAGAGCTTTCATTTTGATATAGAACATGATATTTGTAATGAAGGGTTAGTCCAGAATTAATTATAGTATAACCAAATAATCTCACATCAAAACTTATATCATCAGATCGGGCAGAAGACAAACTATTAGAATATAATATTTATTTTCCGATTGTTACCTGTTCAAACCTGTCCTCCCATTTCAGATTTAGTGTCTCCATTCAAAAATTAATGACTTTCCCTCTAGTGTTTTAACGTAAAATTCCCTCTTGCAACCGTCAAGTTTAAAACATGAAGCTTTAAAGCTTGGGATGCCAAAATCATCTTCAAAATTTAAGCAAGAAGAAATAAACAGCACATTTCTAAAACTGATCAGACAGCTGTGACACAACTAATTATGTCACAGACTAATTTTTGATAAAATTGATTTCATCCTAAGATTCAAGGAACTTCCACAAGGACTGACATGTGATGTACACGTACTGCTGTCAGATTTAAACAATATACATGCTCTTCTGCCCGGTTTCTATATAGTAGCCTACATGCACTTCTGATGGCAGAGGGCATAAATAAGCTAATAAGTTAGCTTGGTGACTAATGTAATTACTATAGAATATTGTGCATTGTGGAAAGTTAAGATTTATATACATTTGGTAGAGTGTTAATTACTAACTCGACATAAAGTACAATGTGCCAATTTTATTGTTAGCTTTTATAAGTAAAGTAGGTTTACTTTACTTAACAAGTGATATTGTACTAGAAGGCACAAGTGATATCATATTGGAGTAGGCCTATATATACAAGTATAACTGACTGACTAACAAAAAAAAAAGAAAAAAAAAACAATAAATTATGTCGATCAATCATACTCAATTGTATTTCATCTGTATCTTTCCACAGTTGATTTCCTTCATACGAGGGTTGATCCAGAAATAAGGTTCCCATCAATTTTACAAATCGACAACATTGTTTATTCTCATAGCAATGTAGGCCTACCAGAATCAAAGTTCCACCACAATTTCTTGTTTATGCTCCGAAAGCGATAACATTGAACAGATCCCAGCAAAAATGCTCTTTGCACATGTGCTGTTGTCAGTGACAGCTCACTGACAACAGCACATGTGCAAAGAGCAGTGACAGCTCACTGACAACTGTCAGCTGTTTGTGGTTACGATCAATCCCATGAGATATACTGCTATGTTCACGTTGTTTTATTTTACGAAATCACAGATATTTTGCTATGGAGTGCTCTAAACAGGACATAAGACGATCTAGAAGTATTCTCTTTCACAGTCGTAATAGGCCTACCTTTGTAGAAAATTTGAATTTAGGCCTAAGTTATAGGCACACTTTCTTTTTCCTTAAATACATTCTGTGTTTAATGCGAAATAATCAAGAGAACATCTACATGTGATTACTGAGAAAATTGATGAAATAGAAGAGATATTAAAACAGAATCAGAATTGAATTAGGCCTAGGTGGGATTCATGACAGATGTGTCCGTGCAGATCTTATAGCAGATTTTCTATGAAGGTGTCACATTTATGTGATAAATGAAGGGTCAGCACCTCTAGCACCTCTTATAAACAGTTTAAGCATAAAAATATATAATTTTAATCATGATAATACTATTATTTTGCGAGATTAAACAACCCCTTTCTATACCAAATGCAATGAATCAAAGTTATCAAAGTTATCCGCTATCGCTGCGTCACCTGCCGGGCAGCTTGATTCCGAGGCTCTGGGCTCATAAAACACGCTCCGCTAAAGAATGTTAAACAAGTTTGAATTTGCAAGAAATTATACAACCGAACACAGCTTTAAAGCTGAAACATGAATGTTTAATAACCATTCTTACATCAATATTCAGAATTAAAAATACTGACTTGCCCAGATAAATATAAATCCCTGCTTTTTAGCGGCCGACTAAGGTGACCCTAGAGCTCGGAAGATTTAATCAGCATTAGTACAGTATAATGATGTAATTTTCTTCCACAAATTGAGTATTTATCGGTTACAAACTTGTTCTGGGTGAATCATCAATACTTTTAATGCAGAAAGAAGCAAAAGGTGAATCATCAATACCGTACTTTTAAAGCAGAAAGAAGCAAAAGTTCTTCATCTAAAGTCATACTTGTGCCTGACAACAAATTCCTCAATGTGAACGCTCACATGGGATATTTGTGCAAAGAATATGTACATAGGATAAGTATCCAGATACAAGAATCACGGAAATGTATCTGGAATTTGTATGGAGGATTTGTGTCTGCAACAGATTCCTTGGTGTGAACATTACAAGTGATATCGTACCAGAAACCACAAGTGATATCGTGCCAGAAAACACAAGTGATATTGTATTGGAATATAAATGCAATTGACTGTTATGGAAATATATATACGAGGGCGGTTTGTAAAGTAAGTTCTGATATATTTTTTGCTGAAAACACTTTATTGTGGGGACTTTTATTACACACCAGTGAACAGTACACCCTTTCAGCTATTTTTCAACACAATTTCCACTAACATTCAGACATTTGTCATATTGCTTCACAAGCTTTGAAATTCCTTCTGCATAAAACTCTGCTGCCTGTGCATGTAGCCACCCATTGACGCTCTCCTTGAGCTCCTCATCCATTTGAAACAACTAGCAATCCAAGCCATTTCTTCAAGTTTGGGAAAAGGTGGAAGTCGCTGGGAGCCAAGTCAGAACTATACAGTGGATGCTGAAACACCTCCCACAGGAACCGTTGCAAGAGAGTTTGAGTGCATATGGCAGTATGCGGCTAAGCATTGTCATGGATCAAAACAATGCCGGAATTCAACATGCCATATCCTTTGTTCTGCAGTGCTCTCCTCAATTTGGTTAGTGTGTCACAGTACACGTCCTCATTTATTGTTGTTCCTCATGCCGTGAAATCCACCAACAAAATACCTTTCCTGTCCCAAAAGACAGTTGCCATGAGCTTTTGATGTGAAAATGTTTGGAGACATTTTTTTTGTTTTGTAGGGGAGTTGGTGTGACCCCATGCCATGGATTGTTGTTTTGTTTCAGAATTCATGTATTGAACCCATGTCTCATCACCAGTGATAGTTTGGTTGAGAAACATCTACCTTCAGTTTGCTAATGCTGAAGAAATGTCAATGCTGCTGCCATCCTGGTGTTCTTTTGGGCTTCAGACAGAAGTTTCGGCACCCAACGAGCACAAAACTTGTGATACTGTAACCTTTCTGTCACCACTTCATACAGGACAGTCCAACGAATTTTTGGAAAATGCTCTGAGAGTTGAGACATGGTGAAATGGCGATTCTCTCTGACCACTTCATCCATTTTTGCAACAAATTCATCATTCACAACAGACGGTCGGCCACTTCCTTTTTCATCATGGACGTTAGTGCGTCTGTCATGAAATTCACAACACCAACGTCAAACCATACTGTTACTCATAATGTTCCCCTACACTTCAGTAATCTCACGATGAATTGCTGCTGGTGCCATTTGTTTAGCTCACAGAAATTGTATTACTCCACGTACGTCACACTTGGAGGGTTCTCTTATTGCTGCGCACATTTCAAATGCCTGTATTGTTGAGATAAATGACTGAATAAAACCTCACAGTTATACTGCCGTGAGCTTACTGAACCATGCTACACAACGGAATACAGTTCGCAATGCTAGCGCCACTCATTCGCATATCATGAGAGACCAGAACTTACTTTACGAGCCGCCCTCGTATATATATATAATTTGCTCTTGATAATCGAATTATGACTGAGTGACTATTCCTACTGTGCGAAAAACAAAAACTTATGCCAATCCATCAAACTTGACTGTATTTCATCTGCATCCTTCCACAGTTGATTTCCTTCACACCTTATAAATTATACCAAGGCACCTCAAACATCAAAACCATGTTTCCCTAATCTCATGTAATCTACCTACTGGCTGGACTATCAAAACCCCCCTCCTATGAGACAAGCATCAAAGAGAGAACATCACTGACAACGTCCCTGAGGAAGCACCGTTCTTTTGACTTCAATCTGGGTATAACTACTATAGATTTTATTTGACACCAACAACTGTGTGGGCAATTGGGTTTATTTCACTACCAACTGGGGGTCAATTGGGTTTAAAGCTAACGAGTAAGGTTAAGCAAAGGATATATGGCATATACTTGCATGTAGACTTGACTACACCACGGCTTACAGCAAAATGATCTATGCATTGTGATTGGTTTTTAATAAATAATAATAGCAAGCAAATTTTCTTCTCAGTCCACCTGATTGGTACCAGTATTACCAGTATTATTTAAATGTATTAGATGACCACATTTTACTTCAGTTTAGTCAACATGAATTACGTAATTTAATGCTTTAAATTTTGAATCAAGATCCTTTTCTAATTTACTTATCATACAGGAAAATATAACATTAGCCAGAAAAGAAAATTGGAATTGAATTTTATGATATTTAGCTGGTAGATCAATGGGCAAAGCAAATCAAGAATCATTACCTCTCTGCACTTCTGGAAGACATCACAGTAACCATTGTAGTCATTGCATGGTGTTCCAGGCTTGGAGAACAAGTTTGGCATGTCATATGGAGGAGTGTTCCAGTCAAATGATGACCTGTAAACAAATTTTATGTAATACTTGAGAAAGAAAAAGACAAATATTACTATACTTTTATTATGAGTTGAGTTTTAGCAATTGAAGCAACCAGACATGTTTTCCTTGTGCTGAGGCTGTGTGGGAAATTTGCTGTGTACTCGTCTAGCATCCGATTACTGTGTCAGTGAACTAGACGTGTGCCAGTTAGATTAATATGCAGTGATTTCAGTGGCAGCTAGTAGTGATGTATATTTTATATTTATAAAAGTAGTGTGGTACTTCAGCCAGTGACTGTGGACTGCTGAACATGGTGGTGGAACGCACACCCCCTCCCTAATGAAGGGAGTTGTGGGAAGTACCAAAAACTCCTGAAGTGAGACTATCAATCAATGAGACACACATAGATGCTAATTCCCATATAATGGAAATTAATACATTTCTCAACGAGGTCTTGCCCAAAGAAGTAAAAATATTAGTTTCACGACTCCAGCAAGTGAAAGATAAATTTCTGGAATGGGCTTTAATAATAACGAAGCTGGATGGTCAAATAAACGAACTGCAAAAAGAAATTCAAGGCTTCAACAGAAAGTTTTGGACATAACCAAAGAAAATTCCAGCTTATTGAAGCCAACCTATGCAAGTGTGGCTGCAGCGGTGGAATAAAATCCCTCACATGAAAAGCATATTGAACAAATAGCAGCCAACAAAAATCATGTAGTGTTTATCACCTCAAAAACCAATGTACAGTCAAGAAGTCTATAGGAAAAACTAAAAAAATAATAATAATAATAATAATAATAATAATAATAATAATCTACCCAATTAAAGACAGAATCAAGATAAAATATATGAAAACAATAGACTTGGTCAGTCATAATAGAAACTGACACTGAGGAAGTCAAAAAAAGATCCAGAAAAAACATAAAATAATGTTGAAATAAAAGTGGAACTACCAAAAAAGAAGAAACCTCTGTTAATTCTGTACAACATTCCAACTACTCTAACTAGTGAAGAGGTAACAAATTTGGCGTATGATAAAAATTTTAATGAGGAAATGAATCTAGAACAATTTAAAACAAAATTCCTACCAAGATTCAAAACCAGACCAAAGGAGAAAGCAATAGTCAACAATGTAGTGGAGGTAGATCTGACTCTGAGGAGAGAGATACTACAAAAAACATACTTGCATCTCTCCTACACTGCCACAACACCACAGGATTTGTTGACAATTGTACCTGTGCACTATGTCAGGACCTTGACCATGTTGCAAAATTTTGCAGACAAGAGAAATCATCTTGTGGGCACCATGGGGAAGAAGACTATATGAAAGCAAACTGTGCTAAAATAAACCAGGCTGCAATATGCATACCATGCAAACAACGAGGAAAATGCAGTAACCAAAAAAATCGAAGGATTGTCCAATATATCGAATGATGCTCAACCGAAATATTCAGAGGATAGACTATGGATAATTTGAAACATAAGACTCATCATGTGGAAGAGCAGAAAAGGATCATTCTGGATGTAATGTATGATCTTCTGCAGGATATCAAGAAAAGACGAAAAAGATCTTCACCTGCAAGGAAAAGAAAAAATCAACTGAGAACTGAGGCTTACAGAGGATCCAGAATGAAGACACCAGTTAAACTTCATCAAATGACCGAGACAGAACTGACTGAAATCTATGAAGACGGAACTGAAACAATTACAAAAAAGACAGCATGGTCAAAATGGTGGAAGTCAAGAGCCGATCAGATTGATGTCACCACCAGGAAGCCAATCAGGTTAAATTATCCAACACAAGGAGTTTGATGGGAGACGACGACAATGAGAAATAAATAATAAATTTACAAATTCAGAACACTTTCTTAAACTCTTAGACACATAAAAAACAACCTACAAATAATTCAGAGCAAATGTATAATGACTTTGAAACAATGTTGAGACTGTCTAGACTTGAAGATCATACAAATTTGACTATAGCACAAAGACACTTGATGTGAAAACTCCAATCCAAAAGATTCGAAATAACTTTCCCATGCTTTCTATAGAATGCAACAAAAGACTACAAATCTGCCTTCAGATCCTCAGAAGCTTCTGATTCTCAGGAGCTTCCAAATAGCATTTAGAAGAAGAGGAGAAGTGCTGTGCACCAGTGAGTTGTACAGACAACTTGTAAAAACTCATGGAAGTGCAGCATTCAACCCACAAGTGGAATGACCCAACAGTCATTTTCACACCTACCTTCCATATTGCCAACAACATCCTCTGAAATAGCATCCCTAAATGCTATGAAAAGAAAGTCTGCCCTTCAACAGGTGATGAAACTATCTGAGGAAATTAATGTAGATATTCTTTGTCTACAGGAACCGTACTCGATAATGGGTAAAATTCCATTCATGCCAGTGACTGCAAGTATTATGTCTACAAGAAATGCCCCTATGTCAGCAATAATACTCTACAATAGAGATGTTACTGTGACAAAACTAATGCAGTTGAATAATGAACACACTGCATATGTGGAATTGCACACAACACAAAGAAGATTGGTATTGACAAGTGTATGCTTTCAATTTTCGGGTGAAATTGATCCGTATCTGGACAAAGTGCATGACATCTTGACATCTGTTCAACGTACATGCAAATTCCAGGCATCCTTTCAACATGCAAATGTAAAACAGTAAAGTTAAGTAAAGTAAAGTAAGAAAGCATTCCATAGATCCCATAAAAGTCGGATGACTATAGGATGTGGAATTTGTCAAAGCATTAAACAGAATTACATTTATAAACTTACTGTTAACCTATTAACATTAACGTATTATTTGTCATAAAATGATCAACAGAGTAGAAGTTGGGTGCAGTTAAATACTTCTTAATCAATAATTTAATTTCTTTTGGTTTGTTAATAATTTCTTTAATCTCTTTTGGAAGTTTGTTAAAGAATTTATTCCAGAATAGTAAACCCCTTTTTGATAACAGCTGATGTTTGGCCTGGGAATATGTAAATCTAAATTCCTTCTAGTGTTGTTGTTATGTAGGTCAGAGTTAGTTTCGAAGTTACCTATGTTGTCTATTACAAAGTTTAATATTTGCCAAAGATATTCACTAGCCAAAGGTAGAATTTTTAGGTGCCTGAAAATGCTCCTTCTGAACTGTGGTTTGACGAAACAACTGATGACAGAGGTCTGGCACTAGAAGAACTGGTAAGTGAAATAAATTTATTTATTATTAACAAGCTTAATAATCCACCCATGTACTTAGGATCCTCTGGCCAAAATGGTACCAACATAGATGTGGCATTAGCTAATCTTCCAGGAACAAAGTAATAAGTGGGTAGAACGTAAGGCAAGGGTTAATGGAAAGTGATTATAATATCATCAGTTTTGAAATCTGCAGAAAGATGGAGGCACTATCAAGTATGGTAACTAAACAAAAACATAGATATGACAATAGAAATGCAGATTGGGAATTATTTCATAATACCTTCAAACCTCCCCAGATGACCACATTGAATGGTAGTGTTGAGACTCTAGCTAAAGAGCTTACCAAAACAATCCATCAGGCAAAGGCTGTAGCTATACTCCTGAAGAGTTCAATAATTAAAATCAGTGACACACCATGGAATGATCACTTGCAGAGATTAAGAAGGGAAGCAAGGAAAAGTAGGAAAATTTACTAGAAGCAAGAAGGTTACTCCTACAGATATATAAGGGTAAAAACAGAAATTTTAAGATGAATGAAACTAAGGAGTTGGGAGAGGTTTGTACATGATCAGCTTTCTGAAAATCCATGGGGAATTTCTTTCAAAATTGCTGCTGGTAAAATTAGACCTCCTATCACATTTTGGACACTATGCAAGGGTGATGGTTCTCTCACTACAAGATGGAAGGAATCTATTGAACTCCTTTTCAATGTCTTGTTTCCGGAAGACTGCATGCAGAGTGATAATCCTGGACATGCTTACATAAGGAGTGAACTGAATAAACCTTACCACAATGACCTTGAGCCTATAACACCAGAGGAAGTAGAGACCACCATCAAATCACTGAAAAAACAAAAACACGAGGTCCTGATGGGATAAAATCTGAAATTCTTTACCATATTTGTCAACAGATTTAACATTTTGCAGCTGATTTGATGAGTGAATGCTTGCAACAAGGAAAATTTTCGAACGTATGGAAACAAAGTGAGGTAATTATTCTACATAAAGGTGTTTGAAAAAATACTTTGCCATAGGTTACAAAGACATAGATAGCAAATGGGAATGCATCCTCAAGAGTATAGCTTCAGATCAGGGAAATCTACTGTAGATGCTATTGATCAAGCAATTAGGTTGATAGAATCTGCAAGGGGGAAATATGTTGTAGGAGTTTTTGTAGATATCTCAGGGGCATTTTACAACCTTTATGGTCGGCCTTGTTTGGACGCCTGACCGGCAGAATTATACAACACCTTTAAGGACTACTGCCAAGAAAGATTCGCTCATGATTGAGTGTCAGGGTAATAGAACCATAAAATAACTCAGCAAAGGGTGCCCACAAGGATCTGTTTGTGACCCTATTTTCTGGGATGTGGAATCTGGACTCTTTAAGACTGGAAGAATCAATTGACCTACTTGGAAAAGAAAAGAAACAACAACTATTATTATTATTATTATTAGGCCTATTATTATTATTATTATTATTATTATTATTATTATTATTATTATTATCATTATTATCATCATCATCATCATCATCATCATCATCATTATAATTATCATTGTAATGGTTCCACGACATTGTTCATGGTTATAATGTATCTCTCTCTGAATTCCTTTCTCTTTTCATGCTAGCGCATGCACCGTGCACGTCCTTTCCGCTTGGAGGCCTTTAGCTGTTGGCGGTCTCCCGGCGTTCAGTCACTACTGAGATTGTGAATAGAGTGGTAGTGTGGATCTTTTCGTCCCTGGATGTCTCCTTTTGGGGCGGTGCAGTGGGGTCGTGAGTACTTTGCTAAAATGACATTAAATCCATAACTTCTTCTCGCTTCGCATCGGAACCAGAGAACTATTAGGTATTTATAGTAAGGTTGGAAGATGTAATTATTGCCTTACAAAATTTAATTTATGGCCTAGTCACCATCTTGTAAATGACCCCATCTCTGGAATGGACTTGTTTAATGAATCATGTGCCTCTAGAATGTTCATTGCATTTGTTAAGGCTAATCCGGTGTTATTGTGTAACCAGTTAAAATTTCGTTACTGTTGTAGAACGCAAATCAGGGTAACCTTGCCAAAATTAATTAACTGGTCTACCTTATGGAAATGCTAAGGGCCTCGTGTATGTTGGGCTGAGAATGTAGCCTAATTATTACTTGAAGGAATTTAGCTGCTACGCTTAATATATACATAATAGTTTCCTCTGTTAAAATAATTATGTAATCTTTCAGAGCTTGCACTAGAGTCTGTGCCATTTTATGATTAAATATTGCCTTATAATTTATTGAATTGAACATTTAGACAAGCTTATGCCTTTGAAGGCATTGGAAATAAGATTTAGGCAAGTTGTGTTTTTAATATAAAATTCAGAAAATAATTTAATAATTTAATACCAAGAAAAATCAGTCTGAAAGACCTGCATAGCCTACTGTTACAGTATTTGAAACACTTTCAATCAGTGAATTATTCCATATTACATAGCTATAAACTATTCCTGTTTAATGCAGTATTCATATTACTGCATATTTCAGTTTAGCTGTGAGAAATTAAATATTGCCTTATAATTTATTGAATTGAACATTTAGAGAAATTAATGCCTTTTCAACATAAGATACCGTATAGGGAAGTTGTCTTTTAATATAGAGTTTGCTAAATAATTAATATCAAGAAAAATCAGTCTGCTACAGTATTTGAAATACTTAGGCTACTATCAGTGAATTTATTCTAGATTACATAGCCATAAATTATTCACGTTTGATACAGTATTTATATTACTGCATATTTCAGTTTAGCTGTGTCAAATTAAATATTGCCTTATTGCCTCAACATAAGA
This sequence comes from Ectobius pallidus, assembly GCA_964059195.1. Taxonomy (NCBI): domain Eukaryota; kingdom Metazoa; phylum Arthropoda; class Insecta; order Blattodea; family Ectobiidae; genus Ectobius; species Ectobius pallidus. The sequence continues at coordinate 58,163,825 of CAXKWD010000005.1, forward strand.
TATAGATATATCCATTGTTCTGTAAGCTCCAATTAGTTGTAGAAGGATTCCCCTTTGATGACTAAGGAGCTTTACAAGCTGGCTTGGTGGTTTTTAACTGATGTCCCCAAATGCTTGCACCATATCCCACTATTGATACCAGTATTGCCTCATGATACAATTTCATCCCCCTTGGAGGAAGATGAAACTTGGTCATTCCAAGATTGATGAATTTGTTCCTCAGTCTATTGACTTTTGCACTTACACTTTCAATATGGGGCATGAAAGTAGCTTTTCATCCAGGTCAATCCCTGGGTATATCACCGTTCTACTTCTCCTTATGCTTTGTCCATTTATCTTGAGTGTTGGGTCACGTAGAACCTTCCCTTTAAGCAAAAGATAAGTTATCTTTGCTGGTGCCAGTTTTAGTTTTAGTTTTTTAACAATTACAGACCTATATCGCTAGTACCAACGTTGTCAAAAGTTTTTGAAAAAATCATAAGTCAACAAATTACTAAATTCTTAGAATCAAACAATTTACTTTTTAATAATCAATTTGGTTTCAGAAAAGATTTATCAACCTGTGAAGCTGTCATGGCATTTATTCAGAACTGTATAGATGGCAAAGAAAATAACCTTAAAATTGGTGCCCAATTTTATGATTTATCCAAAGCTTTTGACACTGTATGTCATGAAAAACTGCTTCTTAAGATTAGTCTACTAGGTTTCACATCGTCTGCGTTAGCACTTATCAAATCTTATTTAACAAACAGAAAACAATCAGTCTTTATTAATAACTCATATTCTAAACTAAACAGTGTAAATTATGGAGTACCGCAGGGGTCAATTCTCGGTCCTCTGTTGTTTATCATCTATATGAATGATCTCCCCAGAATTATTGAATCTATTTCTGTAAAATGTTACCTTTATGCTGATGATTTATGTATATGTTCTTCGTCTAACAATACTAATATGGAATTTCCCACTGACCTACTTAAAGACTGGTGCAATGCTAATTCGTTGTCTCTAAATCTAGATAAGACACAAGAATTAGAAGTCTCTTATGACTGTAAATCAGCAAAAACTAGCGAACCAGTAAAATTCCTTGGAATCTTCTTACAAAATGACTTAAATTGGCAATCTCATATCAACTATATTAACCCAAAGATTAACAAAGGTATATTCTTAATAAGAAAACTTAATAACACTGTATCACTAGATGTGTTGCTATCTATTTATTACGGATATGTCCACTCCTATCTTACGTATGGAACTATATTATGGGCAAACAATTCCCATTCCAACTGCATCTTTATTGCTCAAAAACAAGCCCTAAGAGCAATGTTCAATAAGCCTCCGAGAAGTCATTGTAAACCACTTTTCATTACAGCAAGAATTTTGTCACTACCATGTATTTATATATTACAATGTTTATTATTTATTAAAAAACATGAGAGCAGCTTTCAATCTTACTCTGATGTTCACAATCACAACACTAGGCATAAAAGTGATATAAACAAACCTTATTGTCAATATTCAAAAACCTTAAAAAATTTTCCGATGTGTTTCTATAAAATTATTTAATAAACTCCCCATTTCAATTAGATCTTTAAGTACATCCAGATTCAAATCTACATTAAAGAATCTTTTAACTATGTCCTGTTTTTACAGCATAGAGGAATTTTTAAATTATGAATTTCAATAATATTTTCCATATTAGTATTGTGCAAAATTAATTATCTAACTCTATATATTAACAATGTTTGTTCTTGTGTACTTATACTTTCTCTTCTATCATATGTATATATTTTTAATTTTAAGTTTCAATTGACGACGCCTATGCAATCATTACTTCTGTTATGTATTGTTTAATGGGAATAAAGAGATTAGTTAGTTAGTTAGTTCATACCCAATATGACCCAGAAAATGAGACACCAGAGGAACTGTTGGACACATTGCGTCAGAGGTTGGCTGTCAAATCAAAAAGACTGCGAAGGTATTGTGAATCTACAAAGAGGAAAAGTAACAACTCACTCTTTCAGTATAATCAAAAGGCATTTTACCGTCAACTGCGAGCCACTGAAGGTGAAACTGGAGAGGAAACTCCACCTGCACGAGGTGAAGTTGATGAATATTGGCGGACTTTGTGGTCCAGACATGCAGAGCATGATGATAAGGTCTCTGGATTAGACTGGAGATGGAAAGGAATTAAATTCTGCCGGTAATGGACAGGGTGACTATTTCAGATGAAGATGTCACTTTAGCGGTGAACAAAACTTAGAATTGGAAAGCCCCTGGACCAGATGGAATACATAATTTCTGGATAAAAAGACTACCAGCCACGCATGCAAAGCTAGCGAAGTGCTTCACGGATTTTTTAAGAAACCCAGGAAAGGTGCCACCATACCTGTGCCGTGGAATCACGTACCTTCTACCTAAGGATAAAACACTAGTGATCCATCAAAATATAGACCTATAACTTGTTTGTGCACTTTGTACAAGATCATGACTGCATGTCTCTCAGAAAAGATTAATAATAATTTAAATGAACACAGTTTGTTAGCCATAGAGCAGAAAGGATGTGCTAAAGGCTCGAAAGGATGTAAGGAACTCCTGGCAATAGATTCTGTTGTTACCGAGCAGGCAGTCAATAAATTGAGGAATATTTATATGGCATATATAGACTATCGAAAAGCTTTTGATTCTGTGCCGCACTCGTGGTTAATAAAGGTATTAGAAATTTATAAAATCGACCCTGAAGTGATATCCCTGCTTCAATATATGATGCGGTTATGGGTAACCACACTGAATGTTAACCTTGGAAACACTAAAATAACATCGGAAGAGATCCCTGTTAGGAGAGGTATTTTTCAGGGAGACAGTTTAAGCCCGTTGTGGTTTTATTTATCTCTGAATCCTTTATCTAACATGCTGAATGACTCCAGATATGGATATAGAATCAAAGGTAGAGACATGTCAACATATAACCTAACACACTTAATGTATATGGATGACATTAAATTGTTTGCAGGGACTGAAAGACAACTAAATGACTTACTACAGATTACCAAACGATTTTCTGATTCTATATGTATGTCATTTGAGTTGGATAAATGTAAGACCCTTTGCATAGAGAAAGGAAAAGTTATATCCCACACATTTAGAACAGACACAGAAGACCCCTTCTCGGCCATGACAGAATGGGACCGATATAAATATCTTGGAGTGATGCAATCTAAGAGAATTGACCATAGCGAAATCCGGAAAAAGACAAGAGAAATATACCTGAACAGGCCCTGTTGAATGGTAAAAACACATTCAAGGCAATTAAAACATTTGCTATCCCGGTTTTGACATATAGATTTGGAATAATTAAATGGCCGGACACTGAATTGGAAAAAGTATTAAGAGCAACTAGAGTGTTGATGACCAAGCACAGAGTCCTCCACCCTAAGTCAGCCATAGAGAGGCTAATATTGCCAAGGAATAAAGGGGGGCGGGGTCTAGTTGATGTAAAATATTGTTGTAAGCAGCAAATTATAAATCTTCAACGATATTTTGTACAACAAAGTACACAGCTTCACCAGATTATAGTGCAGGCTGATAACAACTACACGCCTCTTAACCTACAGCATGCGGGAATGGAGGACATTGAAACAGAAGATGTTAGAATCTCAAATATTTATAGTACATGGGCTCAGAAAGAGCTGCATGGAAGACATGCATATGACCTTCACAGACCACATGTTGAGCCGGAAGCATCAAACACCTGGCTTCAAGATGGAGATATATTTGCAGAGACAGAGGGCTTCATGGTAGCGATACAAGACCAGGTTGTAGCAACCAAAAATTACTTAAAATGTATAATCAAGGCAGACATCCAAGATGATATCTGCAGAAGATGTCGGAATGCCTCTGAAACAATCCAACATATCACGGGAGCCTGCCAGGCGCTCACTTCGAATGAATATCTTAAGCACCACAATCAGGTGGCTGGTATAGTGCATCAAGCATTAACTCTTAAATGTGGGCTCAAGAGATAAAACCATACTATGAGTATAAACCAGATCCAGTTGTGGAGAACACAGCCTACAAGTTGTATTGGGACAGATCAGTGATAACTGACAGGCCAGTGTCACACAACAGGCCAGACATTATTTTATTAGAAATGGAAAAGAGAACAACATATTTGGTGGAGATTGGTATACCTAATAGTCATAACTTGGAAAGATATTTCAATGAGAAAATTGATAAATATACGTCACTGTGTGTAGAAGTTAAGGAATTGTGGCGACAAGATGAGGTAATAACAATTCCGTTAATAATGTCTACAAATGGAATTGTACCTAAATGGACGATGACAGGACTAAAAAAACTAGGAATGGGAACAAAAGAGCTTAAATTAATGTAAAAATCAGTAATTCCAGGCACAACATCCATAGTCAGAGCATTTCTTAATGTACCAATATAATGCTGCATCTTGCGAAAAACGCCGATGCAACAGAACAACTCACAAACAAGTGATGAAAAATAATAATAATAATAATAATAATAATAATAATAATAACAATAACAATAACAATAATAATAATAATAATAATAATAATAATAATAATAATAATAGGCCTAATAATAACGTTTAAATAACTTTGGGTACAGTTTATATTAAAGTATATCTTCATAAGGAACTTTATATTATTTTAAGAATCACTACAAGTCATATGTAATGAAGAGATGACCAAAGCAAGTTGGCTCATTCAACAATTATTTAAAGATCTCTATTTAGTTTTATAAAAGTCCAAGCAACAAAATCTCTAAAATGTAGCAGGAATAATTACGTGAATAATTACTGAAAGGAAACCCCCCCCCCCAATTCTATAGTTATTGATAACGTAAAATAGACTAAATGAAAATCAAATTTGAATTATAACTAAAAGGAAGAAAACCAGGACCAATATCACTATGCTACCCGAGGTCCGCAATGAAGGATTCAGCTCAAGGGGAAGGAAAGAGACAAATGTAGTAACAAATTTATATTGCCCAGATTTGGTACAAATAACAAAGAGGAACATCAAATTTCCAAATATAATAGAGCAACAAGGTGTAAAATACAGTACCTAAAACTTGACAGGATAAATGCCTTCCATATACTTCCTGTTTCATAAACCATTTTCCAGAAACACTTTAATTCTATTTCAGCACACAAACTCTCCACAATATCTATGTGTATTATTGGGGAATGGGTACTCCTGTGCATGTATACTAATTTCACTTTAAGTTCAAAGTAGATGTAAACAAAGCCACGTGACAAGGGAGCGCCTCATTGGCTAGTGGACGAACTGTAACTTTTGCTGCTTTGTATGGATACTCTTGCTCTTAATAAAATAGTTCGGTTTAAACCGTACTTTTCGTAGCTATTTTCGGGCAGAGAAATTTAAAAACACGTTTCTGAAGCAGATCTGTATATGAAACAAAATTAATTTGGTCAGATTTTCCTGATGCATAATAACTAAGTGAACTAATTAAACCGTTAAAACAGATGTAAATTGTAGGCTTTTACGACGGCTGTGCGCATGCTCAAGCACGCCATCTTGGAATGAACTTGCCACAGACCCCTTCCAAGAATTTGGTATGACCTGCTGAATGTGCGTTCATTTATTTATTTATATCGGCTATACAACACGTACGTGAGGACAAGAAAGTCGTGTGCTAGAATAAGACAATAATTTCGTCAAAAGTTGCATGTAACCTAAGCTCTGATAGGATTGGGGCGGTTACAAACAGAAATTAATGAATAGTGAACAACATTCAAAAAGAAAACGCCTCTGAAGAGGGTAGCCAACATTGCAAATTGAGAGTAATTTTTTATACTCGTTAATATCTTCTTATTAACTGTCTAGGCCTTTCTTAAATACTAATATTAAGCCTAATTTTGTACAGATGTATCGATCTTTTCAAAATAAATATCACATTTTTCAACAATGGCGCATGTCATAAAAAAATAATTTAAAAGTACTATTGAGAACACTGGAATATTCACAAATCCTCATTCAATTTCTTTCCACGGCGGGTAAATTTCCATGTGGTATTGTCACATGCTCAGCGGAGTGGTACGTTAGCGTTTGTTTACATCTACTTTGAACTTAAAGTGAAAATAGCATAGTTTGGGAATGCGAAATCACTGCTCAGTTGAGAAATCCTTTCAGAGACTACTTCAGGGTAGGCAAATAGGAAACAAATAAGAGACTCCTACCTGTGGAAATTGTTGGATGAAGCAGCAAATAGAGTTTCCAAGAAAACAAAAGAAGACTATATAAATAGCAGACACAGGCAAAGTCAATAAGATGTATAATATAAGACACACAAGGATACATCACATAAAACAAATCACAAATAAAGGACAACAAACACGCAGGTATGACTTCATGGTGCCAGGATGACCTACTGGTCAATGCCGATGCCTGAAGCCTAGCTTCTAGACTAAGGATTCCAATGATGACTGTTACTCACTTGGTTGATGATGAGATGGTAGTGAGGACGTGGGAATGTACTGCATCTGTGAAAGGTGTGGTATGTCTAGACACGACCTCCCATTCATCATCACAAATCCATAAAAGTCCTGGATTCGACACTTACTGTAGTTAGTGTAGTTAACTTAGTACATAATTAAGTTATCAATGTTTTTCTTTTAAAACTGTTAAACTGTTTTTTCTCTTTCTTTATGTATATTCTTTAGATTAAGTTATAAATAATTTAGATAACCTATGTAACTATAAATTAGTAAGTTGCAAATTGTAGAAATCCAGGACAGGGGCCAATAAGTATTAAAGTATCAAATAAATAAATAAATTAATATAACCTACTTTTCCTATAAATCACTGCACTACAAACCAGAAGGTCATGGGTTCGATTCCCAATGAAGTATGTGGGATTTTTCCATTGGTCTAATCCTTTTGGTGGCACTATGGCCCTGAAGTCGACTCAACCTTTAACAGAAATGAGTACCAAGAGTATTCCTGGCCTGACATGTCTGACAACCCTACCACCTTCCTGTGCCAATGTCTCAATCTGGGAGCCTCAACCTCCCGGAAATCCTATGGGTCTCCATGGCTCGTAAAGGGATCACTTTATATTTACTTTTTTATTATAAATCAAACAGACCATGGAAATGACAACTACTGGATCTATGTCTGAATGTAATAATGTACCGGTATAAATACACTTAAGGCATATACAGAGAGAGAGCTGTGGAGGCTTTACCCCCCCCCCCCAAATATTGAAACATGCTAATATGTTGAACATAAGGACCTGTTAATTTGACAATAGTAGTGAGTTTAATTGCACACCCTGACTCATGAAATGTAAAAGGCGAATCACAGAATAGAAATGCTGTTACTACTTTCTCTACGTAGCATACAAAATTTAGCTTAACATTGTATTTTTACCTATGTGGCTTAATCTGGCATGTATGTACAGCTAGCTCCCTTAGCTACTAACAGCTGATCAAGCTAGCAGAGGCAAAGCGAGCAGTGCTTGAAATGGTGCTTGACAAATTTTACAAAAGTGGGAAAGCAAGAAAACTTTTGTTCTATGACTCAGCAGCTTTAATGCCTTTCTCTAAGTTAGGTTAAGGTGTGGCAATGATGTAACTTAGGCCTACACATCAACAAACAAACAAACAAACCTGCCTACTTTGATACAGTAGGCCTATAGTTGTACATAGTAGGTTAATGTTATTCTAATGTGTGTTCAATAATATAAATGTGTTTGATAACAGTAGGCCTATATTGGATTTATTATAACTACTCCGAGAAAAATCTTGAATATGCCCCTGCAATAAACTAGAAATTCTCACATTTGAACTCATTGATAACTAGCACAATTGCTAGAGATGAAATTATTGGTTAGGTATGACAAATCAAATTTGTGAATGATGAATGACTTGAGGTTTTCCTGGCATTTGGTCTGAGTGTAATGTTCTCGGGTTGCTAGCCAGGTGAGAGATTGGAAGAGCTCCAATGTTTCAAAGGAACATGCTTCCTCCATCTTCAGGGAGACTGAAGTGTTGAGTGGACAGAGTGTGCCGGTATTTATACCCAAGGATGTGGAAAAGTCAGGCAATCAGGTGACATCTTGAATTTTCCAGAAGTGAGGAGGGTCAGCCAATCAGGAAACATCAAGATGATGGGTCCACCAACCAGGAATTTTCTTTGTTCTACAAATAATCGGTCCTTTTTGTTGGTATGAGTTATCATGTCTCAACAACAAAAGTTGTTTCAATTACGCGCCATCTGGTGCATTGTGGATACTTGCGCTTCATGCTATCTTAAATGTATTCTGTAATGGCGTAGTAATGGCTTTGGTCATGTTGACATGTAGTTGCTGTGAATATGAAGTAGCCTATGCAATTTATAACTTGTATGATTATTCTGAATAAATTGATTATGAATGCCTAACAGGTTACGGGCCCAGGACGAGTAGGCCTACCAGAATTACTGCGATTGGAATAATCATAATACTGTAATTGATCGAAACAGATTGGAACTGTGACTGAAGATTGTAAGCGGCAATATGGCAGTTGAACCATTAGAATCGGGGATGGCAAATATCCCGAAACTAGCAAATGGAAATTATCTGGCATGGCATCTGAGAGTAAAAGCGTACATGATTGACAAGAATTTTTGGAATGCAGTTGATCCCGGTTTCAATGTTCCATTAAATCCTGATCAGCAAAGACTCAACAGAAAGCACTTTCAATCATCTATCGATCTGTAGGAGATGATTTTTTGTTGGATGTAGAAGATTGTGAATTAGCAAAAACAGCTTGGGAAATCTTGGAGGAAATACATACAACCTCAACAAAAGCAAAAGATAATAATGATTACGTCCTTGGCTTATTTATAGACTTGTCAAAAGACTTTGACACAGTAAATCACAATATCTTGGTAAATAAATTAAATAAGTATGGCATCAGAGGTCTTAGCGAATGATTGGTTTAAATCTTACCTAGAAAACAGAACACAACTTGTTGAAATAGGCCACAGAGTTTCTTCTTCACTGCCCATTAAAAATGGTGTCCCTCAGGGCTCAATCTTAGGACCTGTATTGTTCTTATTATATATTAATGATTTACCTGACAATTTATTACATGCTAATACAGTTCTTTTTGCTGATGACACAAATATTCTAGTTCAAAGCAATACTCTTGAAGGCCTTCAGCACAAAACAAACGATACAAATTCTGGTCTACAGAATTGGCTAAGCAGCAACAAACTTTTTTTAAACCTTGATAAGACGGTCTATATAATTTTCAACAAGAATAAAGAATGTGAACGACCATTACAAATTGACCTTTACAACACATCAATAAAGGAAGTTGAGAGCACAAAATTTCTAGGCATTTGGATAGAGAAAAATCTAAACTGGAATTTCCACACAGAGGAGCTTTTAAATAAGTTGAACAATAGTGTTTGCCTTCAGAGTGCTAAATAAATCCACTTCGCTTGAAGTAATGAGAATAGCATATTTCGCTTATGTTCAATCAGTTCTGTCCTATGCAATACCTTTCTGGGTTCCACTTCAAAAATCAATTACGTATATAAATTACAAAAGAAAATAGTCAAATTAATTAAAAAAGTCCCCCTACGTACACCCAGCAAAGATGTATTCAAAGATCTGTAAATACTGCCAGTGTCATGTTTGTACATCTTAGGCAGGGTTCACACTCAGGCGATAAGCGATATATCATGAGCGATATACGATACGCGACACGCACGGACAGATACTTGAAATCTAAAGGGAGGCGATAAAAAAGGTTCACACTCACGCGATAGCGCAACATATCACAGGCAATATATCTCTCGACGTGCAGCATGCTGGTCGCCTGAGCGATTTGTTGCTTACGATATTTCGAGCAGTGAACGTGTCGGGAAGAAGAGAAGACAATTCTGTAATTCATTTAATTCATTTAGTGAAAGATCATGAGTGCATCTGGAACTATTCCATTGCCACATATAGTATGACAGATGTGACGAGTGCCGCATGTAGGAAACTTGCAGCAGGTAAATACATTATTTATTTGAATAAAAACACTTTCTTAAATGCACTTTATTTTACCTTAGTAAACTTCTGGACGGCCGTTTCGCAGGTGGTGTTCCTGCATCATCAGCAGAGTGCCAACTTGATGCAGGAACACCACCTGCAAAACGACCGTCCAGAAGTTTACTAAGGTAAAATAAAGTGCGTTTAAGAAAGTGTTTTTATTCAACTATTTGTTACACAACGCTAAAGTCGGACACAAGAATGAATTATTTATTTATTGTGTAAGACAAGTAAGTAATCAAATTGTTATAGTATTAACTCATAATGTAAATATTTCGAAAATCTGACACAAGAAATAAGTAATTTAAGTAGTCTATACTTTGTGTGTACAATAATAATTTTAAATAAATAAAATGTCAGTTTTTAGGTCATTTTTTTTATAATTATTAAGTCATTTTCTTTAAATTTAGGGTCATTATAGGTCATTTTTCAAACAATTTTAGGTCATCAGAATCCGTGCCCTCATTATAATACAATTTGACAGAATTAACATGGGGAGTATATTTTGCATAGCCATTGCCTGAGGAAATGCAATTTTCAGAATCCCGGGGATGTCATAATGCTGCCTGAGGAAATGCAATTTTCAGAATCCCGGGAATGTCGTAATATTGTCATGCTCTTCTCAGGATTGTTTATCATTCAAGAATCGCTAGCTCTATTTACTGCTTACTATTTATAATCTTTCAACAATTGACACGAAACTTAACACCTGCTTAGTTAACACCTGCTTCGCGGGAAACTGCAAGCGGTGCTTGTCAAGGGAGAATCTTCCTCACTTAAAACCAATGACTCCTGCCAACTGTATCCAGTTACTTACTAATGAGTAGGGAAAAGCATTTAATGACCATAAAATAATGAAAAAATGCAAAATAGAAAAATGCATTTATTACCTAAAATAGTGAAAAAATGACAAGGAATTTTTTTAAAAGACCAATGAATTTTCCATTATTACTTACACTTATTAAACTTTTGTATTCTTTTTTTTCCCCAAGCATATACAGGTATATAAAGTATTTGTTGTACTAAATGGCTGGGTATTGTAAACCGACACATCTCCTAAATTTAAAAATCCAAAAATCCAAAAAATAAAAAATTCAAAGATCGAAAATTTAAAAAATCCAAAATTAAAAAAATTCAAAGATCCAGAATTAAAAAATCCAAAATTAAAAATTAAAAAAGTCCAAAAACCCAACATTAAAAAGTCCAATAATGCAACATTGAAAAAATCCAATAATCAAACAATGAAAAAATAAAAATTAAAACAAGTTTCAGTTCTGTCGCGTGGCGTTCCACGCACACTTTATTTGTTCAACAGCCAAAACAGAGTTTCTATAAACAGTGGGTGGCTTATAATTACCCTTCAGAATTTTTTTTTCGAAATAAGTTTTCAGGGTTCATTCGATAAAACTCCCTGAATTTTGATTCATGTTGAGACAGCTCTCGAGAAACAACAGCCGAGCTATGGTGCACGTTGGTAAGATTGTAGGGATGTACCCAATATTTTCTTTTTCTTCTCATTCTAAATAAGTCACTTTTTTACAACGTCTTCCTCACTTGAGCTCATAATTGTAACTGAAGTAGTGAGGATTGTGTTCCACCATATTTTTATCGCCCAGGTCGCGCTGATTTATCACTCGCTGTGTGAACCTTCCTAGCAATATATCGCCGCAACATTTCGCTTGCGATATATCGCTTATCGCTTATCGCCTCAGTGTGAACGCTGCCTTAGAGAAACAGTTAACTTTGTTCATGATCATAAAGACTTATTCAAAAGGAACTCTGAATATCACTCTCATGCCACTAGATCTTCGCATCATATACACCTCAGCACGCATAGAATTACAAATAGCTTGAAAAGTATTTCCCACAAGGGTATTATTTTATACAATAAACTTCCGGGTAATGTAAAAGAATCAACAGGAAAAACCTTTAAGAATAATGCTAAAAATATTTTGATGAAATATATGCCTCTTAGCGCAGATGAGTTTCTAGGTCTAAATCTTACTGAGAGTTGTTATTAATTGTCTATTAATTTGTGTATTGTTTATTAATTTGTGTATTTCATCACATTTCTTTTATTTTTTTACAGCCTGTATTTATGTTAAAATACTCTGTCATACTATAGTATTACTGTACGCTTCATATAATACTGATGTATTTAATCTCATAGTTCACTCTAAGTAAGTTATGTTTACCCTAGTTTTAGCATCTAAACTTGACTCAGCCAATGTATACTCTGTATTACTTATGGTGTTGAATAAATATTATTATTATTATTATTATTATTATTATTATTACGAGGGCGGTTCGTAAAGTAAGTTCCGATATTTTTTTGCAGAAAACCCTTTATTGTAGGGACTTTTATTACAAACCAGTGAACAGTACACCCTTTCAGCTATTTTTCAACATAATTTCCGCTAACATTCAGACCTCTGTCATACAACTTCACAAGCTTCGAAATTCCTTCTGCATAAAACTCTGCCGCCTGTGCGTGTAGCCGCCCATTGACGCTCTCCTTGAGCTCCTCATCCGTTTGAAACCACTGCGATCCGACAGTCCAACAAATTTGTAGAAAATGCTCTGAGAGTAGAGACATGGTGAAACGGAGATTCTCTCTGACTACTTCATCAACTTTTGCAACAAGTTCATCATTCACAACAGACGGTCGGCCACTTCGTTCTTTATCATGGATGTTAGTGCGTCCGTCACGAATTTCACGACCTCAACGTCGAACCATAGTGTCACTCATAATGTTCCCGTACACTTCAGTAATCCAACGATGAATTGCTGCTGGTGCCATTTGTTTTGTCCACAGAAATCGTATTAATCCACGTACCTCACTCTTAGCGGGATCTCTTATCGCTGCGCACATTTCAAACGCCTATATTGTTGAGATAAATGGCCGAAAACAATCTCACAGTTATACTGCCATGAGCGTAATGAACCAAGCTACACAATGGAACACAGTTCGCGATGCTAGCGCCACTCACTCGCGTGTTGTGAGAGAACGGAACTTACTTTACGAACAGCCCTCGTATTATTATTATCAACAAAGTTTCACGCGTTGCAATCCTTGAAAGAAATGGTAAATGTTACTAAAACTGAAGATATGAGCATGCAAGAGTATACAGCTTGCATACAAAGATTGAATAAGAAAGTGAGAAAGGGAGGAATTCAGTTGTCTGATGATATGATAGCAAATCTGTTTCTGGCTGGGTTGCGAGCAAATCAGTATGAAGTGTTTATTCAAAATGTACTCAAGGAAGACAACTTGACATCAAGACTGGCGAAAGGCAGAATGCTGGACGAAGAGAGACGACGACATTAACAGGTATTGTCAGAGACTGATGCAATGGCGCTGGCAGCGAAGGACAGGAATAATAAGTATTTCAAAAGTGTTCAGATCAGGCAAAAATTACAATAAGAGTAAGCCTAACAAGAGTGAAGGAACTACAACAAGCAAGATCTGTTATAAGTGCCAACAGCCTGGTCACATAAGGAAATATTGCCCAACAGTTAAATGTAAGAATTGTGGTAAGATGGGACATTGGGCTAATGACTGTGGAAATGAAAAACTTGATAAAATTAGTGATGAGCAAAACCAAAACAGTCAAGTGGTAACGTGCATCAGTGTGTGTGCTCTGTTGTCTCAAGTAAGCGGCATCAGTGGTTCTTGGACTCAGCTGCAACCGAGCACATGTCTCCAAGGAAGGAGTTATTTGAAAACTTTGTGCCTTTAAGTGGTTATGTTACTTTTGGGAAGGGTGCAACTGCTGTTAAAGGAAAAGGAACTGTATCACTTGTGTGTATCACTGTATCACCGATGCAAATGGATGATGCACTTTACAGATGAAGGAGGTATTGTATGTACCTGAACTCAGATTCAATTTAGTGTCCGTGTCTAAACTTACAGCACATAATATAGATGTGTGTTTCATGTCAAATAAGGCAGTAGCCACAAAAGATGACATTACTGTATTTGCTGCATTTAAGAAACATGACTTATAGTGCTTGAAAGTGACAACCTTATGCCGGATGATGAATGGGCAGCAGCCTTTGTGACTGAATCGGAGACTACATGTGAGACCAGTGATGATGGAATTGAAGCCATAGCATTGAGGAGTGTAGGTACATGGCATCGTACACTCGGGTATGTGCATGTCAATGCAATTGGAAATATTCCTGGACTGGATAATGTGAAGACTGATAATAAGAAACAGGAAGAATGTTCTGTTTGCATTCAAGGTAAACTTACTGTTGCGTCGTGGGTTTACCGATAAATAACAATGCACTGGCTGGATTAAAGTACTGTTTATTTATAGCACTTTAACAGTACATTAGCAGTGTGAGAACATTGACTACTGACTGGATGATTGGTTGGCTGACTAGAACTGAAACTGACTAAAGACTACTCGAACTCGAACTGACGATTACTACTACTGCAACTCATAGTGACGACTGGTACTGAAACACGCTCACTGTACTGTACTGTACCGGCGTTAATACTAGTGAGTGCGGTTTATATAGTCTCCACACGGGATGTTCTGGAACTTGAAGTCTCGCGAAGTGAAGGGGCTGGAGGTCAGCGGGTGCTTCCAAAACTGCGAGGAATGTGCAGCTTCTAACAAAATCTCATTGCTCAGATCCAATACACAAAATTTCCTCCCCCTTTTAAATGGATGGCTTGGGTGAATTTAACTTGGAGAGTACCTTTGGGGTGGTCGATGACGGCGGGTACATCTTCGCGGGATGTGGGGCGTCTGAGGAGTAGGTGGTCTTCCAATTTGAGGTTCAGGCATTGATGGTTCTTGAGCTGGTGCTGGCGCTGGTGTAAGCATCTCCTGGGTCGGTGTCCTCCCGGCTGGTGCTTGTGTTGCTGGTGACTCATAGAAGCGAACTCATCTTTGACTTGATCGCTCAGTGACTGGAAATGGATCCTTGTGGATTGGTTCCAGCTCATTGTCGAAGTTGGTTGCATCTTTGGCGGTGCTGGAGAATACCCTGATTTGATCGATGTGGCGCTTGAGCACTCTTCCTTGGTAGTTGATCTCGTAGTGGAGATCTCCGATGCGTGCTGCTACTGTACCGGGAAGCCATTTGTTTGGCTTGATATTGCCAGATAGAAAGTAAACCTTTTGTCCGGTCTCCAGGGTACGAAACGTTGAGCTCATTTGTGCTCGTTGTTTTTCCATGACCTTCGTGTGAATGTCGTCAGGTCTGGTCAAGTTGATCTTTGTTCAAAGATCTCACCCCAACAACAGTTGAGCTGGAGACTGGCCGGTGGTGGACTGCGGAGCCTTGCGATATTGTCGAAGAAACTCGTTCAAGTTTGCGTGAAGAGTTCCCTTGGTTGTCTTCATCGCATAGAGGGCATTTTTGACCGTTTGCACATAGCGTTCAGCTTGGCCATTGGTTGAAGGGGGATACGGCGCAGACAGCTTGTGGTACTTCACACCATTAGCCTTCAAAAATGTCTTGAATTCATCTGCAAGGAATTGTTGGCCGTTGTCCGAGACGATACTAGATACGAGACGACAGTGATCGGCATACCGTAGGCCGTGAACAGGTCGTCCATGATAGTCTGCCGACTATATTTCTGTAATATTTTTATGTAAATACATATTTTTAAAAAATTACTTATAAATACATACTTTGTTATATTTTCCTTGTTCTGATTTTTAAAATTCAGTTTAAAAATTGTTTTCAAGGACATATATTAATGAAAACTCAATGTGAATGCATTTCTTAATGTGAATTCGTTTCATTCGAACTACTGCATCACTGAGGCGAATTTTGAATAATCCGCCTCAGTTCGTCCTCCTCATTGCTTCTGTTTGCTTGCCTTCCCGCTTGGTACTGCCATCTGGACGGTGCTGTGTGCAGACCGTCACTCCGTGCTGTTCAGTCAGTAGGTTGGAGCTTTTCAAGGTGAAGTGTTGTGGCTTGGTATGCGGCGATATGTGGGTGAGTGCCTTTGTTCTACGCTAAATTAAACCTAATGTTGCTGAAAATTGTGTATAGCCCTTCTGGCTAGGTTAGTTATTTTTTTTTGTTATCTGCAATTATGATACCAGAAATGTTACGAGGCTAGATTTCTCAGACTGAGAACCACCATAATGAGCGTACAAGGGATATGTAAATTGTGATATTTAGTACCTGAAGATTTGTACTCACCTGTTATTTGGTAGGATGTAGGCGAACCTATATTTAAGCAAGGAAATTATCCTTCTTTAGCTAATGCAAGGAATAGGGATCTATCTGATGTCATTTTCAGTCTGCCATCTTAGATTATAAATTCAAGGGAATGATCGTTAAAATTGTAGAGGATCTACCTTGTTCTTGAAGAATGACATTTGCGCCGTTTAAGGTTGGATGTCCCCTAATATAGTGTGATCTGGGATTTCTTATTCCATTCCCTTCATTTTGCATTTATCTAATTATGTTATGTCTTATAGTTTGCTACTCTGAAAATTAGCTTGATGGGTATTAAAAATCTGCAAGCCCTAGATATTTTCTTGAATCAACCATTCAGTGTCTCATTGTCCATTGAATATGGGTCCTTATGAATTTGGGTGGCAAAATATTCATTTTCTAGTTATCCATGGTCTATAGAGGTTTGGGTGGCCTTTCTCCTAGCCATTGCCCTGAAGCTATGTTACAGGGGATTTATCTTTGGAAGGTTCAGTATATGCCTTCATTTTCCGCTTAAAGATTTATATCATATAACTTAGTGTGATTAGCCATATGTTATCCTATTTAAATTATGCATAGGTTTCCTTGGTATATTGTCCCAATTAGCGGTTAGTAGTTTGACCTTGTCCTTGACAGATGGTATGGTTAAAAAGGAACTTTTTAGTTTGCCTTTCTAGTTAAATCTGCAGAGTTTCTTATATCATATTAAATTTGATACCAGTTTGCCATGTTCTTACATTTATGCTGTTCCAGGGTTTAAAAACAATCATAATTAATATAAGAAATTAGTTCAGTGGGTGGTCATATGACATAGGCTATATTAGGTTGTTAATGATCCTTACAGTGAATAGGTTTTCCAAGTTACCTTATGGTATTCATTATCAGAATTCCCTTGTGATGTAGTCAAGCTTTTAAACTTAGTGGGCTTTTGACCATGCATATTACATTTCATTTAATTACTTACCCAGTTAGTTCTCCAGGTTGGTTATTTTTTTTAACAACCTAATTTGAATATATGTAGGAATGGCCTTGGAATTTTTTCTATGTTGTGCTGGCCTAAATAAATAAGTAGGCCTAATCTTTACCAAGTTGGTTTTAATATTTAATGCAAATTTAAAGTCTGATGGTAATAGTTAAATATATTCTTGGTATTATATTTCAAGTGGGCTTCTTGGGTAGATTTTAACTACCGGTATATTTTGCTTCTGGTACAGTTACTAACGGTACCAGCTCACTAACGGTTGTGGGAGACCCCCAAATAACACCACCTAACAGCACAATGCGTAACTAGAAAGCATGCACGCGCAACAGTTCGATTCCGGTTATTTTTGGGTCCCCCCTCATACATAGGGTTTTAAAAGGTTGGATATGGTTATTGGGGATGGTATATGAGGAAGTTGAATATTAAAAGTTTAGCAGTATTAATAATGATTCTCTCTTTAGCATTATATACCTTATATACTGAATTTTTCAGACCAGTACATTTATAATTTTTCAAGTTGTATGAAGCTTGATGTTGTTGGAATTGCATTAAAATTGTTATTAGAAACCGAAGTGTATTGTTTGGGCCACGCTGAGTTTTCCTTTACCTCCACCCCATTGTTGTGGTGTGAGTTCTGTTCCTTTAATGGTTATGATCTTCTTTCTTGGGTTTTTGGAACACATGTCGAACTCATCACCTATAAGCAGTTCTAATTGCATTTCAAGAAATTCATAAACCATTTCCACCCCAACTAACGTCGTTACATCACTGCATGTGACCTTGACTGCACTCACTTTCTAATTGGTGGAGAACTAAGACGTGTGTGATTCCCTGTGTCACATGCAAGTGAGTCTGACCCTCAATCTCTCGCGTCGCGTTGATTTGATGACTAGTAGCGAGACTGTTTTTTAGATAGTTTAATGTGATAGTGCGGATAAAATGCCGATAGTAAAGTGCAGTGTTCGTTCTCGTTTATAGCAATATGTTGCTGAATTTAGTGGGATGTTTACAAGTGACGGGAAAATTATATTCTGTCAAAAATGTGGGAAATCTGTAAATGCAGATCAGCGATCTCAAGTCATGCAGCATTTAGCTGGTAGTAAACACACAATGGCCACTTCACGTTCAGCACCTAGACAAATTCTCCTAGGTGAAACAGCTTCTTCACATACTCAGTTTGCAAAAGTTCTGAATATTATGCAGATATGTGCAAAACATTTCTTACGTGTGATATTCCTTTATATAAATTAAAGAATCCAGAGCTCAAGAAGTTCCTGACTAAATACACAAAATAACTTATGAAACACCAGAAGAATCAACAATAAGAAAATTGTATGTCCCTGCATGCTATGAAGAAACATTAGGAAAGATCAGAGCAGAATGTGAGAATAAAAAAATCTTGGTAAGCCTGGACGAAACAACAGACTCTAGTGGAAGGAAAGTGGGAAACGTTGTAGTAGGTGTGCTGGAAAATAACAAAATTACTTCAGAATAGTGTTTTTTATTAGCATGCAGAGAAATGTCAGCAACAAATCATTTAACGATGGCTCGCTTATTCAATGAATCACTTCAGTTACTATGGCCGGATGGGGTCAAATTTGATAATGTTCTTTTGTTACTTACGGATGCTGCCCCCTACATGAAGAAGGCAGCAGAAGGTCTATCTGTAAGCTTCCCAAATATGATACATGTAACATGTATAGCACACACTTTACACAGGGTATTTAAACAGGTACGTACCTTATATCCTGAAGTGGACAAATTAATTTCAAATGGCAAGAAAGTATTTTTGATTTCCCAACGAAAATTGATTTCTTCAAAGAAAAATATCCTGATCTTGCACTTCCTCCTACACTTGCTGGGGAACATAGTTGGAAGCAGTGGAATATTATGCACAGAATTTTTAAAATTTCAAATCCGTTGTAAATGAATTGAATAAGGATGATGCTTCATGAATTGAAATTCTTCAGGACTTATTTAAGGGCAGTTCACTAAAAAATGAATTATCTTACTTATCTGAAATTTCAGTTTTTTGTGTCACTCAATAAAGAAATTAGAAACATCGACAAAATTGTTGACTGAGGATGGTTAATGAAGTGCGTGACATTGAGAGAAAAATTAATTAATTCACTCAAAGGCCCTAAAATTACAGCGATTAAACAGAAATTTAAAAAGTGTTTGCCAAAAATGATGGATTTTACATTATGTGCCAAGTTGCCAACATTGTGGAGAAATTAAGAACTTGTGTGTCAGTGACATTCCTTTGCTAACATATGCAAGACTAACTTCTTGTTATGTCGAGCATTCCTTCTTTTGGTTTCGGGCATTTTCCCGTGACAACAGACATCGGTTTGTGATGGAAAACTTGGAGAAACTCTTCATTGTCCACTGCAACAGCGATATATTTCTCCCCAGCATTGTTTCATCATGGCTGGTGAGTAATAATAAAATTTTATATGTATAAAATTGATGTATTACATAATACAGAAAAAAAATATTTTTAAAAAGTTTATACATTTTTTTTCATTTTTAGTAGGCCTACATAAGAAAATAAATATTTTCAAGATTTTTAGAACATAAAAATCTGCTCCTTAGTTATAAGTTAGATGATTCTAAAGATATCATGCAAAACATAAGTTATCTTAGAAACATTGTTTTCAAACTTGAACAATTCAAAGAAGAAATATAAGAAGAAATGACAATAGATAAAATCTTGTCATCATTACCTGAACAATATCGCTACTTTTCTAGTGCATGGGAATCTACACCTGAGAACCTTAGCCTCCTTTATGACAGCAATCCAATCATTTCTATCTTCTGATTTTTTTCTCCATCTCTTAATTTTAAGAATTCTCAAGTCTTCTTCTATTTCGTCAATCCACCTTGTTCTTGGTCGTCCTTTCCTTCTTCTTCCCTCTATTTTTCCTTTAAAAATCTTTTTCGTCAGTCTATCTTCATTCATCCTTATAATGTGACCTATCCATTCCAATCTCTTTCTCTTAATATCCGCAACCAAATCAAGGTCTTTATAAAGCAAGTTATTGTTAGTAAATTTTTTAATCTCTTTTGGAAGTTTGTTAAAGAATTTAATTCCAGAATAGTAAACCCCTTTTTGATAACAGCTGAGATTTGGCCTGGGAATATGTAAATCTAATTTGCTTCTAGTGTTGTTATTATGTAGGTCAGAGTTATTTTTCTAATTGGGAGACAATTAATCATGGAGTCCCGCAAGGTTCAATTGTAGGACCTTTACTATTCATAGTATATGTAAACGATTTAGCATCTTATGTAAAAACAATATCAAGACCAACACTTTTCGCAGATGATACAAGCATAATCATTACTTCTGAAAATCCAGAAAATCTGGAAATATATAACAAAATCTGTCTAAATTTGAACAAAACAATACTTATAAACTTCAAAACAAAAAGATTTTATGACTACATTTACCTGGACGTAATTTGATTTTAGAACTATACAGACGATTACCGAAACTAGAGCTATATGATAGATCAGCAGAAGTGAAACATTTGGGTTCTACTAGAGATGGGTCACTCCTGAGCGGGTCGTTACAAATGAACGACTCTCTCTTTACAGCGCCTCTTCGCTCGCTCCTTACAAAAGAGCGAGTCGTTCAAACACCTCCTTCGCCTCCTCGCTTTCTCGACTCTTTGTAGCGCTCCTCTAAACCTCTGAGAATTTATAGAATGAGACAGTGAGAAAAGAAGGACCGGCGAAAAGAGGAGTCTTGCAATGACATCTATCGACAGCAAACGCATACGGGTAATAATAAGTGAATCAGAGTATCAGGCACTGTTACACCGCTTACTATTTTGCAAGTAGAGATAGTACGAGCCATTTCATTGGCTGACATTTTCTAATCTGGGAGCACACTTTGCTGGAGAGCGAGAATTGATAGAGAGTGATGAATGAATGGTGAAAGGGGAAGTTGAAGGAGTCGTTCAAAACTCGCTCTGCCTCCTGCACTCCAACAAGTGCGCTGTGACTGCAATGACATCTATCGACAAGCAAACATCTTAAATACATATAGCCAATCAGAGGAACCGGCACTGTTACACCGCTTACTATTTTCCAGTTTGAGATAGTACGTGCTTTTTCATTGACTGACGTTTTCTAAACTAGGAGCCCGCGTTGCTGGAGAGCGAGAATTGATAGAGAGTGATGAATGAATGGTGAAAGGGGGAGTCGAAAGAGTGCAATGTTGTGCACTGCAATAAGGGCATACAGGAAATAGCCAATCAGAAAAACAGGCTCTTTCACACCGCTTACTATTTTGCAGTTTGAGATAGTAGGAGCCTTTTCATTGGCTGACGTTGTCTGGAGCGAGAATTGATAGAGTGAGAATGAATGGTGAAAGGGGGAGTTGAAGGAGCGAGTTGAAGAATGAGCGGAGAGATGGGGAGTCGAAAGAGCGTGTTGCCATGAGGAGCGTGAATGGTGAAAGGGGGAGTCGAAGGAGCGAGTTGAAGAATGAGCGGAGAGATGGGGAGTCGAAAGAGCGTGTTGCCATGAGGAGCGTTGTGCAGGGAGGGTACGCTCCTGAGAGTTTGGAGCGAAAACGCTCTTTGAACGACTCTCAAGGAGCGCCTCCTCACAAGGAGCGGAGCGAAAGAGCGTGCTCTAAGCACCGAACGGCTCCGACCCATCTCTAGGTTCTTTTGAAGTACGAGGCGTGTTTTTTAAGTAAGTACCGTTTTGCGATTCCGCCGCCGCAGTGCTACGGTCGGCGTTCCGCGCATGCGCGCTGGTTACCTACATCTCTTGTCTACGCACTGACGCCATTACAGTCTGATTCTTCATTGTATACGTTGTTTACTGAGTGTTTAAGATGCCTCCGACAATCGTGAGTCCCGCCGATTGTGAAGTACGGGCTGTTATACGATTTCTTAGTGCTAAAGGCGTAAAACCGATCGATATTCATCGTGAGATCTGTGAAGTTTACGGACAAAACATTATGAGTGATGGAATGGTAAGGAAATGGGTGAGAGCATTTAAAGATGGCCGCACAAATGTGCATGATGAAGAACGGAGTGGGCGTCCTTCGGTCTTTAATGAAGATTTGGTGCAGAAAGTGGAAGAAAAGGTGAGAGAAAACAGACGCTTTACAATTTCATCAATGTGCGACTGGTTTCCTCAATATTCTCGTAGTGTTTTGTATCGCATTGTGACCGAGAACTTGAATTACCGGAAATTGTGTTCACGTTGGGTTCCAAAAATGTCGACGGATTTGCACAAAACCCAACGTTGTGGCAGTGCATTGACATTCCTTGAGCGGTACCACAATGAAGGTGAAGATTTTTTAGATCAAATTGTTATTGGTGACGAAACATGGGTGGCCTACGTCACACCAGAATCAAAACAACAATCCATGGAATGGCGACATTCATCATCACCCAAAAGAGTGAAGTTTAAGCAAACAATTTCTGCCCGGAAAATCATGTGCACAGTTTTTTGGGACAAAAAAGGAGTATTGCTAGTGGAGTTTCTGCCTCGTAATGAGACAATCAATGCAGCGTCTTATTGTGAGACATTGAACAATCTGCGTCGTGCAATCCAGAACAAAAGACGTGGCAAGTTGAGTAAGGGTATCGTTTTGCTGCATGACAATGCCCGTCCACATGTGGCTAATCGGACCTAAGATCTCATCAAATCTTTTAAATGGGAAACTCTAGATCATCCTCCATACAGCCCTGATCTGGCGCCCAGCGACTACCATTTGTTCCTGCACTTGAAGAAACACCTGGGTGGTCAGTGTCTTCAAGACGATAACGAAGTCAAAACAGTTGTGATACAGTGGTTAACAAGTCAGGCGGCAGAATTTTATGAGGAGGGTATTCAAAAACTGGTGCCACGTTATGACAAGTGCCTCAATATTCACGGAAATTATGTAGAAAAGTAGATTAAGGTACAGGCTTTCATGTAAAAATAAAATTATTGCGATATCTTTGCACGTCTTTTTTTAATTCCAAAACGGTACTTACTTAAAAAACACGCCTCGTACAATTGTTTTATTTCGTCCTGTTCTGTGTTCATGTGAAACAGTAAACAATTCTGTCTCATTTTTATTGTATAATTTTAATAAAGAGTATCTATAAATTGGTGAATGTTAAATACATTAAACTCGCAATAGATTAGTTCAGTTGGATAGCCCAGCCGCTTTTTTAAACAAATTTTGATTAACTTATGCTTTTTTGTAATAAAGTTAATGGATTAAGAATAGTTTTAGAAATTCTTCCCCATCCAATAATACCATATTGAATAATGGATTCAATTAGGGCTAGATAAACTGATTCCATGGATGTAGCACATGTGGGAGTAGCGCACAGTGGTATTTACGCACAGATGAAGAGCGGATGTGAACCTAGTGCAAGTCTGTAGTGATTGACATAGATGCTTGTGATATGTTGCTAAATTAGACTAAGTAGACTGTTTCATTTTGCTACTGCTGAAAAAATGATGAGGCTGTGGCTGATTGAACCAACCTTTAAAACACCTATGTGTATTAGCTACATGTTACAATATTGATAAAACAGAGCCATATTGACTTCAATCTAAAATGCGGTAACTCCGCCTTGTCAATATAAAAGTTTTAAAATATTAAAAATCAAAGATCAAAGAAGTGCCGGAGAGAAGTAGCACGTGCACGGGGGACCTAGAGTACCGGCCGCCGACCACGCAACCCGCCGTTTTCCCGATCACTTCGAGAAAATGTCTCTGTATATTTCTACCAACTTGTAGTCATCGCTAAATTTAAGAAATTAAAATCGTGGCCACATCAAAACCAACACAGCCACAAACCGCAGACCATGTTGGTTTTAGATTACCTACATTTGTCCAGTCCTAAGTCTGGAAAAAAGTGCGAGGGAAGGTTGATACGTTTTGTTTGTTATTAATTAAAACAACCTTATAATATACTGCTGGTAATCAATTAATGGACATACTGTTACGGAAATTTACAAATTGATACATTCCTTTTCGTATTTTATTATACATTATATGAAATGTGCTTATACTATTTCAAATACTGATCAATAACAATCCCCAATATTTCACTTTTGTAGATATTTTAAGAGAAGGGCATTTGCAAACCGTAAGGTCTTCACAATCAGAGTTATGGATTATTAATTTTAAATTTTCAAGTGGAATTGTTTTAATCCAGAAACTGTCAGGGAGAAAGGCGTTAAAATAGTTTGAGGTACATTAAGAGAAAGTTAACATCCAACCACTTTTTTAAAAATCAGATTTATACCCGCATTAACATTCTTGTAGGCATCCTCCCACGTTAATTCACTGAAGATCTCTGCCGTATCATCAGCATAAGAATACACGGCACCATTATACTTCTTCAGATCTGTTTTATATATAGGCTATTATATATAAGATTGATCCCAGAATTGCTATTGACATTTGCTATTGATTTAATGTCCCTTAGCAATTGATTATATCATTATTTCAATCCTTTAGGCCCATAATTTAGTTTTTTTTCTCAAATGACATTAACATGTGTTTTGTTAAATTATAATCATTCTGCATTCTTAATATTTCATTTGCCTGACCTTTAGATAAAAATGTGCTGTATGATTCATGAGGGAAACTGTACTCTGCAGATAGAGAAAGAGTTCAACAGTGCAGGGAAATCCCTTTTTCCGAGAATAGTGTAACCTTGTCCTTCAAACTCTGCCTGCAGGCAACATTGTAATAAAGCCTGGAATAGCCCTGTAAGACCAATGCTGCATTCTTAGCATGAAACGGTCTATAATAAGTTTTGTGTTTCTGGCTGTAGCCTACTATAGTAATAATATCAATGGAGAGTCTGTCCAAGTATCTAAATTTCTCAATATTGAATACAGACGACTTAAATGGATATCTGCAATTCACAGAGAAAATTTTATACCTTCAGATAACTCATGGTAAGTAAACAAACACATACAAGTAAGAATCAGCTTGAAAAATTTTATGTCATAACCGGGATTTGAACACGGATCTTCGGCTTAACGCGCTGATAAAAAAAAAAAAAAAAAAATTATGACATAAAATTTTTCAAGCTGATTCTTACTTGTATTAATATATCCCAGACATGGATTTAATGTCTATTTCCTTTCCCTCCACTTAAACAAACACATGTTAATGATGAATATTTGTCAGTATTTTGTTATTAAATCCATACAATGGTAGTAATAGTGTTTATAGGTGGAGTTGTGATTGTGAAGGGTATTTATTTACATTACTGCTAATGAACTACTTACAAAAGTATTATTAAACTTATAATATTTAAATAGGGTACCGGTACTCTATTACTAATAAACATTTATGTTTTAGATAGGCCTATAGCACATTAATAGCACAAAGTCTGTGCCATGTATATCAGAAGCATGTGAAATATGGCCAATTAACTCCATCTGGTACTTTGTTTTATCAGTTTACCTGATTTTATTAATGATAAATATATTTTATTCATATGAATAAATTTTTCAAAGAGAAACTTACAGACAGGGCTGGTCATCTCCAGGAAGTTTACAACACAGTTCACAAGCCTTTGTTTTGGAGTCTTGTGGCCCAGGGATACACTGACAGGACTCCAGTCCAAATGCAAGACAAATGGATCCTGTGCATTCCTACAAAATCAAACACAACGAAATGTAAATGGACAAGAACTATTCTGTTTTATCAAATTCTGCTTTTTACAAAATGAAATTATACTCTCATGATTGGTTGGTACATCTATTTATCTTGAGGGTTTCCTCAATGCAGAGGCTTTCCTCCAGCCAAACAATACAAATCGTAGTTAATTAAACAAAGTTTTGACACATCATATTTGAACATAATCAATTACTCTCTTCTGAGCTTGTCATCGCTTTTCTTTTATAATCTGTCTCCATTTTTCTCTGTCCTGTGGATCTTCTTCCACTGCACCAACTCTTTCCATTGATATCTGTAGGCCTACATTGTTGATCCAGGTAGTTGTAGGACGTCCTCTTTACCTTTTCCTTCCAATTTCCCGTTCAAATATATATTTTGGTATCCTTCCTTCTTCCATCCTGTGTACATGACCATACCACTGTAGTCTCTTCTGTTCGATAGTCTCGTTAATGTCTTCTTCCACTTCCATCCTTCATCGTATTTCTGCATTCCTTACTTTGTCTCTTCATGAGACTCTGGCTGATCTTCTCCAGAAGTCCATTCTAATGCATTCAATTTGTTCATATGTTTCCTGCTCATATAACCTCCGTGTCCAAACCTCTGCTCCACATAATGTTATACTTTGCAATATGGACAAATATTATTCTCTTCATGCTGTAAATGATGTTCCTGCTCCATAAGACTGAGTTCAGCAATCCAATTACTTTCCTCTCATTATTGATTTTTTGATTGATATCCATGTCTGTTGTCCCCCCTCCTTCTAGGATCGTGCCTAGGTAGCAGAAGTTGTTAACCTTTTTAATTCTTTCCCGTCTAGAACACTAGTTAAATATTCTGTTTTTTCATAACTGATCTTCAGATCCCATTTATTGTATTCCTTTGATAGTTGGTTGCCTATGTAGCATCCTCTCCATCTTGTGCAATAACCTCTTGGTTGTCCGTGAAAAGCAAGTGATATAGATATTTTCCATCTGCTATTTCTAGTCCCTTCCTGTTACATTTCCGAGACCACTTTCTCAGAGTAATATCTATATAGATTTTAAATAGTACTGGTGACATAGGCCAACCCTGTAGTAAACCTTCACTTGTTCTAAATTTTGGTGATAATGTAGATCTAATTTTGATCAGGCAATTGTTATTCCTATATATTTTCTGTAAAACTTGAATTAATGAAACATCTATGTTTACCATGTCTAACGCCTTCCATAATAATTTCCTGGGAACGGTGTCATATGCTTTTTCTAAATCTATGAAAACTAGTCGAATATCTTCTCCTTTCTCTTTGCATTCCTCCAAAATTTGTTGTAATGTGAATATGTGGTCTGTCCAAGATCTACCTGTTGTAAAGCCACACTGATCTTCTTGGGTTTGGAACATAGACTCTTAGTCTCCTTTTTATTACTTTTCAAAAAATTTTCATCAGTGAATTCATAACACAGATTCCACGATAATTTGAGCAGACTCTACGATCTCCTATTTTAAATATTAAAGTTATATATCCCAATTTCATTTCATCAGGAATTCAATCTCCAGAGAGTATTTTGTTCAAACATTTTGTTAATAATTTTCTAATTTTAGTACCACCATATTTCATAATTTCCAAATTAATATACCTGGTCCCAGTGATTTCCCATTTTCCCCATCATTATTACTTCCATTACTTCCTTTCCTGATATTTGTAATTCGATTCCTTTAAATTCATGTTCACTTTCTTCTTCTGCATATTACTCTCTGTCTTCATTTAATAATATTTTGAAATAATCTTCCCATTCCCTTAATGTTATCAATTGGAGATTCGCTTTTCTTTTTGTTTCTTGCCGAATTCCTTTAAGTATAGACCAGGGCTCTTTTGATCTTCTGAAGCTTAGCTTACTATTCACATCTGCGCAAGTTTTTTCCCAGGCTTCATTTTTTGCTATCCTTATTTTCTTCATAACTATGTTCTTCTTTTCTTTGTATAATCTTCTTGTTTTCTCAGTCTTAATATTTAGCCAGGTATTAAATGCATTCCTTTTTTCTTGGATCGCTTGCTGTATCTCTTTGGACCACCAATCGGTTTTCTGCTTATGGTTGTTATTTTCATTTTCTCCTAGTACAAAAGAAAATTATGTAAGGGTTTACATAGAACAAAGTAAACTAAAATAAGGACAAACATAAAGGAAACTAAGGATCTCTGGTTGTGGATTGTATATGGGTGGTTTAGTTGAAATGGCACAACAAACATAGAAGAGAAAAATATTTCTATATTTTGTAGTAGTAGCTATATACAAAAAATTAATAATATCTTTAAATAAGAATCTTACTTTGACTCATACAAACTCTATTTTGAGTTACAATTAAAGGTTAGAAAGTAGAGCATTAAGCTCAAACAAGATCAACTGACTGTGCTGTCTCTAGAAAAAATGGAATTGGCTGTTTGCCCAAAAATTCCAAACCAATTTATGTATTCAGAATTACAGTTTATACTGTAGCAAAATTGCACTATCTTATTTGGCAGCATAAGTATATTATATACTCGAATATGAATGAGAAAAGAGAGTCTCGCAATAGATGCCAACGACTCTATAATTATACAAAGAATTACAATAATGTAAAGCATATTACTCAACTTTGGAGGCGGCGTGCATGGTCAGATCTGGACCTCCAAATAATGAAGCTTGCGTTGCGTTACTTCTTGTGCTACCATTTTTATTTTTTATTTTATATACTCATACATTTCTTCTGCAGATCCATCAAATGCTTCGTCTAATGTATTATCCTACAGGCAAATAATTTTCTTAAGCTTTCACCGTATAAGCTGTCGATATTAAGTTTTATCTTCACTCTTTCTTTTTTCCATTAATTCCAGGTGAAGATTCATTACTGTTTCCTTCATTTTTCCATGGCCAGAAGCATTTCATTTTTAACGAATAGTGGTCTGATCCACATTGTGCACCTCTGTATGTTCTTACATTAGTTGCTTTAAATATACTATTTTGTTTGATGATAATATGAGGGTCATTTAACTCAAACACGGCTACAATGGGAGTGTCGTGCGGGCAGGAGACAAATGACTCATGTAGTGTGTTCCGTGGATGTGTACGAAACAGTGTAACACTGCTGCGGCCCCATAGTACAGTGTGTGTGGCGAGTAGACAGTGTTAAAGTGAGTGTTGTGTGAAATACCACGCTAACGCAATGTTCACGTGTCCAGAACAGCGTGTGTTTATCAAATTCCAGGTGGCACGAGGGCGAAATGCTCATGCGATTCATAGAGGATTAGTAGAGGCCTGTGGTGAGGCTGCTGTACCGTATTGGACAGTGGCGAGATGGGTTGCAGCATTTCAGGCGGGACGACAGTCAACAGACAAAATGTACGGTGGGGGGCATATGCGAACGGCTACAGACGAAATTCATCTTGCAAGACTATGGACACTGCTTGAAGGTGATCGGCGCTGGACTTATAGTGAATTGGTGAAGGAGATGAACATTTCTTCTGCATCAGTGTTCAAAATGCTAAGGCACGATCTTGGCATGCGGAAAAGTGCAGCCAGATGGGTACCCCATGCTCTGACCGAGGTTCAAAAGTGACATCAGTGGGAATGTGCGTGCCTACACCTTCAACGTTACACTGAAGAAGGTGATGACTTCTTGCACCGCATTATTGCAAGTGATGAAACGTGGGGCAGATCCTATGAGCCTGAATTGAAACGTCAGTCGAGTGAATGTCGCCACCCAGAATCTCCACGACCGAAAAAGCTTTGGCAAGAGCCAGCAAATGTGAAGGTGATGATGATAATGTCATACGACCATGACCATTATCATACGACCAGTGGTGATATTCAGCCGGTTTGCGAGAACCGGTTGTTAAATATATTGTAGGTTCTCCGAACCGGTAGCTTCACAATGAGTGATTGCCTTTTTCCAAGATCAGATTCACGCTAATCCACAACAGTGATAATACATATATGAATTTTCTACAACCAAAACACGCCATTTATGTTCGCTAGCGGTGGACTACCACCATAGGTAGTGGGCGTGCGGTTAAGTTGGCAGACTCTCTTATTTGCGCACGGCCGATCGTCTGGACACTCGCTCGCTTTGCTTTCGATGTTCGATTATAAAACGGACTGTGGTCTTCTTTTGTTGTGTAAGGTTATGTTTTAGGAAGCTGAGTAAGTTTAGTATGAGTATGAAAAGACAAAATAGCATATTAGGCTATTTTGAGTTAACATCAAATACCCTGATGAGAACCGGTTGTTAAACTGTTTGAATATCACCACTGCATACGACCCTTATCCTGTCACATTAAGTATTAATGGATTTCATTTCCACTAGTGCTGATAAATGTGATAAATATAATAGTTTAAGTTTCAGCCTTAAGCACTAGTAAATAATAAGAACCTAACACGATACTGGAGCTGAAGACGTAGAATGTTTATAGATTTATATTTTACTGTTATTTATTGTTTCATAACTGTTTTTGGTATACAATATAGTCATAAGAACAAAATTACATTATATCATTGCATATAAAGCTTAATAGCTTATTTAAAGCTAATTTTTGTTATGCAATGTAGTCGTAAAAACAAGTTACATTATATCATTACATCATTAGTAAATAATATTGTTATAAAAAGTCTATTGTATTGATATAATATATTAACATAGTTATATCAATATATCAAGTATTAAAATTTAATATTAAAATCTTACACAATTAGTCACAATTAATCACAGTTACGAGTCTCATCAAAATATGAGTACAGTCAAATACTTAGTTTATCAAATAACTTTTCTTTTAAAAATTGTGATATATTACCTCAGAAGGTTAATATTCATTTGAAGAATAGTATCTTTACTGTTTTTTTTATTTTCATACTTCATTACTTAATTTAATCATAGTAATGGATTCATTAGCAATTCTATTAAATGGATGAAATATAAGATTGTGATAAAATTGTTTTTGTAATATCACTCTTCACTATTGAAGATGATTACATATTCAGTATATTTCTTAATTTTAGATAAAAACATATAAATAAGATGGTTTCGATAGTCCAAATCTCTATATATAAAAGCCAAAACCCACTCACTCACTCACTCACTGACTGATCACAGTTTCTCAAAAACCATAAAGCCTAGGAACGTGAAACTTGGTACACATATTGCTACTAGGCTCTAGATGCGCACTAAGAAAGGATTTCAAAATCTTTGGCCTCTAAGGGCCTATAAAGGCCAAAATAGGGTTGTAAAGGTATGAAATTCACCAAAAGGAATTCATACTGCATGCATACAATCCCCATGACAACATTATTTTTTTAAACTACACAGGTGGCTTTGCATGACACTGGGATTTCATGTAGACCTAAAGGCTCGTGTCCACATGAGACCTGAGAGTGCGAGAAACTCTCGAGAGTACTCTCAGATGGTGTGTCCACTTGAGAGCGCTAGTCGAATCCTGAGAGTAGCTGAGAGCAAAACTCACGACATTACTCTCAGAACCGTGTCCACTTGAAACAAAATCGCGCGAGTTTTCGTCTCGCATTTACAAACAAGATGGACGCACAACAATGTATTATTCGTTGTTAATATTAATGTAAGCATTTTATGAGGGCTTGCTGAATGCTTTTAAGTGAGTACATTCATTTAATTATTAAGCGTTTAGAATAATTTGACAATCTAATATTGTCAGAATATCATCAAAACATCATGAAGTATTGGTGAATTCGATAGGCCCACAAATTAAATAACTAAAAAGACATTGAAATGATATGAGATTCTTGTTAAATATAGGCTAAACTAATTGTGACTTTGTGCTTTTCCGGAATCAAGCATGTGATTTTTAATTTATAGCATGTCAACTATTCGAGTGGAGTGATCCTATCAAACTGTGAATCTAAACTCCGTGCATCTACATGAACGGATAGGTCTACTATTTATCCTCTGCGTCCACGAAGACCGAGAGCCAAAAAAGTGTTCCTTGTTGATTGGTCCTTTAGCACTAGAGCAAAAGCATTTTGTGCGTCGCTGTTACATGTCTACTTTTATACGCAATAGACTCATGTACGTCATCTTGGTCCCCTCAAAAGAATACAAAGACAACCACCAAGACTGATTACGCTATAGGCGCCGTGTTTCTAATCTCCGATTTCCAGAATATTTGGAATCGTATGTAGTCTACACTAATATGTGTACTTGTGTTCGTTTATTTTATTACTTAACGATTGCAACTTAGGCCTATGACGGTCACCGCTGTTCCGGAATTTTCTCCCGCAGGAGATCCCTACATGCCTCTAATCTACAGACATGAGGGTTACTGCACCCGTTACAGCCTTCTTCGCCTCAGAATATTCTGTAGAGGAACCGATGATCGCCGTAGTGAACCATGGAGATTATCAGTGCTTCATTATGTTTCATAAATGAATGTAATGTAAAATTTTTATTATTGTTCAATAATTCCCTTATGAACTTACTACATTATTTAATGATGAACATATGAACATTAAACGATACCGTATTATAATCACTGAGTATTATTGGATTTAGATTTAGTTTTTAGAAAATATAAATAAATATTGAAGGCAAATTAAATAATTTTATCATATGGCTTGTTGGGCATAATAGGCCTATACACATCCACTCTCAGAGAACTCTCAGCTATACGAAACAGATTGGTATAGTGCGAGCTGCTCTCGGAGATTGATTGCAAAGGCGTGTCCACCTGCGAGTTAACTCTCTGAATGCCACTCTCAGCTACCTCTCAGATAGTGCTCTCAGACGCGTGTCCACATACCGAAATGGAACTCTCGAGAGTTTCTCGCACTCTCAGCTCTCATGTGGACACGAGCCTTAATGGATATAAAATTATGAGAAAGGCTATCAATAGAATTCCTATAAATGATTATCAACTATTTTTTTGACGTGAAGTAAATTTAGAAGGTCCTGGGTTCTATTCTTAAGAGTTCAACTATTTTCTTATAGTTAGCCTAGGACTGCAATGCAAAAGATAGTAAGTAAAGTGTTCCCTATTACAAGCCATGGGGGCCCAGAGGGTTCCAAGAAGTTGAGGCTCCCGGATTTTTAGACAATCGGCACGTGAAGGTGGTAAGGTTGTCAGCCTTACGCACCGGCCACCTTTACCCCGAGGTAGTTCATACAATATCAATAGATATAATTTCCTGATTAATTTCTATTTACCATATTATCTATCTATCTTTTACCTTAGTTTTTACCCAAACTTTTGGGGTCATTTAAGCGACCCATGTTGCCCGGGCCTTACAGGGCCGCGACCTGTCGGGAGAGGGATTTTCTATGGCTCACATACATACTTTCTTGACCAGACAAGGACATGGAGGGCCTCCCGGATGAATGATCAGCCAAATGCCGGGGCCACCTCTGAGACAACACAAACATATAGGACGAGATACATCATTCACACACTCACTCTGAACAAGGCGAGGATGGGATGAGGATGATAATGGCTGCCAGATGATATCCGGAGACCACTAGGGCCTAAAGTTCCCAGACATTTGTCTCACAGGTGAGGAAAAATCCCGGGAAAAGCTCTACCTAGGTAACTTGTCCCGACCAGTATTCGAATCGGAGCCCGCTGCGTGAGACGAGCGAACGCATCCCCTACGCCCAACTATTTACTGTATGTTTGCCAAAATTGAAACAGAAAGATTAAATTTTTTAAGACATAATCAGAGTAAACTACGGGTGAAGGAGTAAGTTATGTGGAATATAAATACGTCCACCGTGTTGGCTCGACGGCTGATGATTTATAGAAGTACATCGAATCGACTTTAAATTGTGTTCACTTAACCTATATATACATAAATCTAACAATGCGAAGCATTGATGGGTCAGCTAGTATCTTTATATT
This sequence comes from Ectobius pallidus, assembly GCA_964059195.1. Classification (NCBI taxonomy): domain Eukaryota; kingdom Metazoa; phylum Arthropoda; class Insecta; order Blattodea; family Ectobiidae; genus Ectobius; species Ectobius pallidus. The sequence goes on from CAXKWD010000005.1 coordinate 58,197,607, forward strand.
AGTAAGTAGTAGGCGTAAATTAATATAAGTTTATGTTGTCTTGAATTGTTGTATTTGTAGCTAGTTTTTCTTCGTACTCAGCTCAATATAATGTGTTGGTTCTTTTGAAAATCCAAAATCTTGAAATGCATTTCTGCATCAGTTATGCCATCATCAGTCGTATATCCAACACTAGAATTAAAAAAGAGTTTATTAATAAGTTTTTAAAAAAAATGTAGATCACATGTATGTCTTATTAGATAGAATAATAAAAATGTAGTTATTAAAATATTCTTTGTAGTGTTAAATAATGTAGAGTTGATGTTATTGCTGTAGTTATTGATATCTAGAATTTAATTAGTAATTTTCTATTCTTAACTGTTTTGAAATTTTACTTACGTTATTGTGGAACTGTTGAGATGTGCTCAATGAGTAAGCAGTTTAGCTACTAGTGAGAGTATTAGAGTGTGTGGGTGAAGTCATATGTAGGCAGGTTTCAAAAAGTTCATTTTGGTTAACTATGTTTTCGTTTATCAGGTTATGTTTATGTTTAAAAATTTCATACATTTCTAGTGTGTTTAGTTTATGACTTTTGTTTTGTAGATGTAGTACTTCTAGGGACGAATTTATTGCACTAAGGGAATGGTTGTTTGAAATTAAATGTTTAGCATAGGCAGATTTTTCTCTATTAAATTTGAAAGCGCTTACGTGTTCTGCAAATCTTTTTTTGAATGTTCGACCTGTTTGTCCGATATATATTAAGTTGCAATCAGGACATTTCTGTTTATAGACACCACATTGTTCAAAGGGATCATTATTATTATTAAGTTTATTTCGTAGTAATCTTTGGGTATTTTTATTGGCTCTGAAACTAATTTGAATGTTATCGGATTTTAATGGTTTTATTATTTTGTGTATTTTCTGGTCTGTGTAATTAAAAGTGATATATTTTTTAGAGTTATCTTCCTGTTGTGTGTCTGGTTCTAAAAGTGAAACTGGGTTTATATTTCTTATGATTTGTTTCTTATTCTTATTTAAAATATTGAATACAGTGGATTTTTTGTAACCATTACTAATTGCTATTTGTATTATCGTTTGTAGTTCTTTATTATAATCCTTTTTGTTCATGGGAATATTCAGTAATCTATGAATTAAATTTCTTTTAGCAGCTAATTTTTTACTGTAAGGGTGGTTAGATTTGTTGTTAATAATATTGTCTGTAAATGTTGGTTTTCTATAGATACTGAAATTTAGACATTTGTTTGTGAATTTTATTCTAATATCAAGATAGTGTAGTTCTTTATTCTTGGCTGTTTCAAGGGTGAAATGCAGGTTACTATGCATGTTATTAAATTGTTGTAGAATTTGATTAACGTTTTGATTTTTGCAACATAAAATCAGATCATCTACAAACCTTCCATAGAAAGTTACGTTATTTTGGATTATATTATGTATGAGTGTTTCTTCAATTTCTTGTAAAAAGGTTTCGGATAAAATACTGGATAGGGGAGATCCCATAGCTAGTCCATCTGGTTGTTCATATAGTTTGCCATTAAATTCGAAATAATTTTGATTCAAAATTGTATTAAGGAAATTTGTTAATAGATCTGAATACTGTGTGCTATCTCCGTTATTAACTAAATGTTTATGTATAATTTTGAGTGTTTCTTGGATAGGTACATTTGTATATAGATTTTTGATGTCTAAAGATATAATTGTTTCATCGTTATTAATTTTTATGTTTTTTATTTTATTTACTAGGTCATTTGAATTCTTTAGTGTGTAGGTATTTTTTAGTTCTAGTTTGTGTTGTAATAGTTTTGCTAGTTTCTTGGAAACTTTATACGAAGGAGCATTTATGAAGTTAACTATTGGTCTAATTGGTTCACCTTCTTTATGTAATTTAATTTGGGCTTTTAAACCATTCCCTTAGTACAATAAATTCGTCCCTAGAAGTACTACATCTACAAAACAAAAGTCATAAACTAAACACACTTATGTATGAAATTATTTAACATAAACATAACCTGATAAACGAAAACATAGTTAACCAAAATGAACTTTTTGAAACCTGCCTACATATGACTTCACCCACACACTCTAATACTCTCACTAGTAGCTAAACTGCTTACTCATTGAGCACATCTCAACAGTTCCACAATAACGTAAGTAAAATTTCAAAACAGTTAAGAATAGAAAATTACTAATTAAATTCTAGATATCAATAACTACAGCAATAACATCAACTCTACATTATTTAACACTACATAGAATATTTTAATAACTACATTTTTATTATTCTATCTAATAAGACATACATGTGATCTACATTTTTTTAAAAAACTTATTAATAAACTCTTTTTTAATTCTAGTGTTGGATATACGACTGATGATGGCATAACTGATGCTGAAATGCATTTAAAGATTTTGGATTTTCAAAAGAACCAACACATTATATTGAGCTGAGTATGAAAAAAAACTAGATACAAATACAACAATTCAAGACAACATAAACTTATATTAATTTAAGCCTACTACTTACTAATATAAAGATATTTGGACTATCGAAACCATCTTATTTATATGTTTTTATCTAAAATTAAGAAATATACTGAATATGTAATCATCTTCAATAATGAAGAGTGATATTACAAAAACAATTTTATCACAATCTTATATTTCATCCATTTAATAGAATTGCTAATGAATTCATTACTATAATTAAATTAAGTAATGAAGTATGAAAGCATAAGAATAAAAAAAAAAAAACAGTAAAGATACTATTCTTCAAATGAATATTAACCTTCTGAGGTAATATATCACAATTTTTAAAAGAAAAGTTATTTGATAAGCTAAGTATTTGACTGTACTCATATTTTGATGAGACTCGTAACTGTGATTAATTGTGACTAATTGTGTAAAGATTTTAATATTAAATTTTAATACTTGACATATTGATATAGCTATGTTAATATATTATATCAATACAATAGACTTTTTATAACAATATTATTTACTAATGATGTAATGATATAATGTAATTTGTTTTTACGACTATATTGCATAAAAAAAATTAGCTATAAATAAGCTATTAAGCTTTATTTGCAATGATATAATGTAATTTTGTTCTTATGACTATATTGTATACCAAAAACAGTTATGAAACAATAAATAACAGTAAAATATAAATCTATAAACATTCTACGTCTTCAGCTCCAGTATCGTGTTAGGTTCTAATTATTTACTAGTGCTTAAGGCTGAAACTTAAACTATTATATTTATCACTGTCACATTAAGTTCCACCGGGTGTTACCGTCAATGCTGCATACTATGCTTCATACCTCAGTCACCATTTGCAACCAGCATTGCGGTGCAAACGTCCCCACCTCCTGACGTCTGGACCAATTCTCCTACATGACAATGCCAGATGTCACACAGCCCATCCAGTACAGACTCAGTTATGATGGTGGGGTTGGGAGGTACTGGAGCACCAGCCATATTCCCCAGATATGAGCCCCTGCGATTTTGATCTTTTCCCAAAAATGAAAGAACCTCTCAGGGACAAACGTTTCAGAGATATTCCCAGCATTGTTCGTGCCTTAGGGCACACCGTCAACCCTCTCCCAAAGTGTGGCTTTGACAGGTATTCATCGGTTACCAGACATCTGGTGAAGGGTTCAACAGGCAGGCGGAGACTACATCGAAGGACTGTAAGCTTCTTGCGGCGAGTGCTTCACTACATTCCATTTCACAACTATGTTGCCACTTTGCGTTAAATGACCCTCATATAATCAATTATGGATCAGTACTTTTTTGCTGCCAGGTGTACTTTGTGGATATCCTTGTGCTGAAAAAATGTGTTGGTAATTTGTAAATTGAATTGTTCACATATATCAATTGGTCGCTCTCCATTGTCATTGTATTCTGTTTCACCATGTTTTCCCACCACTGGAGAGGATTCTTGAATTCCTACTCTTGCGTTCAAATCCCCCATCATGATTATTTCTTTCCTTCTTGGGATTCTTTCTACAGTGCCTCTGAGTGTTGTCCAAATTGTATCCTTTTCCTGGTTCCGCGTATTATTTTTTGGAGCCTATGTACCAATTATGACAGCCTCCCTAGAGAATATGGTCATTTCGACTATGATAATTCGTTCGTTTATGAATTCCCAATTAGTGATGTTCTTTCTCCACTTCCTTTTAATCATGATAGACACTCCTGCCTTAGCTCTTGTTCCTCTTGATACACCACTCCAAATATGAATGTAATTGTCTAATTCTTCTTCTCTTTTGCCTTTTCGCTTGGTTTCTGATAGTACTGTAACATCCATTTGAAATGTGTCATCTCTGAAGGTAGCATATTGATTTTAGTTGAGATGCCCTGTATATTCCAACATCCAAATGTCAATCTCCGTTTTGCATCGCCATTTCTTCGTCCAAAGTTCCAATTTTTCCAAGGCATATCGTTTGGTTTTTTAGCATTGGTATATTTTTCTGATGAACAGGAAGCTGGCCTGATGCATCAACCCCCAACCTGGAGGGCCAGGTAATTTTGGCACATATTTATTTTATAATTCATTAAATAAAAATTTAAGAACAATGATAAACTTACTCCCATAAAGCACACAAACTCCTCATTGCAAATAGTCTTGTTAGGCTTGTTAATAGATAGAGGACATTGAGGACCTCGTCCATCACAGAAACTTGCATCCCGACATCCGTTGTCATCTCGACACTTGTCTCCAAACTTAAGATCGCATGAAGAAGTACAGCAAGGGCCCTGTAAAAATAAAGACAGAATATTAATGGAACATTTCTCATTAACCCTTAAGTTTCATGAAAACTGTAGGAATACTGCAGGAAGCCAAGAACTTAATCGGATACCACAAAATAATTAGCTTAGTAATACAGCTTACTTATGCCACGTAAACTTATGCTTACAGACAAGATATACCTAGTTATATATGTATAATTTCTGTTTCTGGTGATGCTGATTCAGGAGATTGGTAGTTATGTCTTATCATAGATTATTTATTGTGGAAGAAGAGATTCTTATATCTAGTTCATCCTATAACAATTTCTTACTTGTTTTTATTTAATAATAATAATAATAATAATAATAATAATAATAATAATAACAACAACAACAAAAACAAAAACAACAATAATATTTTATTCAACGTGAATTTCTATTCAGAAATATTGGCTACATCAAAGAGCTAAACCTAAACTTAATAGCTAACAATTACTTATGACTAATTCAAATCTAATACTAGAATGATGATATGAACAATAGATTAAAATTACAATGTTAGGCTAGGGTTAGGCTATATCATACAACTTGGTAACTAAGGTAAGATGTTAAACATCAGTTATAAATGTAGGAAATCACAAGAAAATATAAATTACAAATGCCCCATATAAATATACCAAAGAGCAACGCTCATGCTAGGGGTGATATAAAAAAATTGGTCAAAAACAAATTACATTCTACAATTTATCTTAAGGCTAAAACAAAAATTGACTACCATTAACAAATAAATATTAATTATATGCCAGAAGGAAAGGGAAAAACAAATTCCAATGTACAGATAAATTTTCAATGAATTTACAAAAATAAGTTATATCAGGAGCCGGGAGCTTATGGTGAAGGAGAATCATCATAACATCTCACTTCACATTCAGTTAATGTATACAACACAAAGTCACTTCCTTACAGTCACAAGCTGCATCAGTGGCATAGCAATATAATTTGAAGATTTCAAGTATTATTTTAGTAAAGAAACTGCAATTGGTAACATTTAGTGATATCAGTATAACAATCCTCCTCTATACTAAAACATACTTTGAGATTGAAGGGAATTTTCACTGGGTTAGTAGATCTTTGTCACTTTTTGTTTTCCAGTAGTCTGTGTATGGTATGTCTGGTTCTAAAGTAGTGTTTGCCAAACGTAAAGTTAAAACTAAATGGTAATCACTTGTGTTTAGGATGGCTCCTCGGGTTTTCAGCCATGTGAACATTATAAATTCCGAGCTTTCAGCCATTAAGTAATCAGCGCCGTGATAGCTTCAAATCTTAAATCACTTATGGTGCATCATGTGTTTATTTTAATTTGAAAAAAATTTGGAAAAATTGTTTAATGGAATTGACGTCTTTACAATGTCTATAACATGTTTCATATTTGCAGACTCTGCACATTGATTCTCTCAATCATACAATGCTAAACTTTAGTTCTTTGTATCCATGCCTGTTTCATTTACAAAATCTTTCAATCGTCCAGCAAAACTCTTCACATTTCCTATCATTGCAGGTGCTCCATCACTGGCTACTAAAACTATTTACCCTATGACAGTTCAAATTTTTCAGTAACATGCAAAACTGCCTCAAATATATAGCCTACATTATATGCACATGTGTGATCTTTAAGTGGTGCCATGTCTAGAAACTCTTCTGTCACATTCATGTATTCATCAGCACCTCTGATAAACAGCTAATTGAGCAGTATCTTCATTATTTGTACTCTCATCCAGTATCAAGGAGTACCATTCATAGTTTGTATTTTATTAATTAATTGTGACTCTACATCAGAATATTAGCAAGCTAAAGGAATATTATCTATTTTATGGAACCTGAAGGTTCATTGTTGCACTTACCTGAGCCCGCCATTTAACACTATTCTGTGCAAACTCTATCCAATCATCCCTCCCAAATCCTACTTCCCTTAAATCTATCCTAATATTGTCCTCCCACCTACATCTAGGTATTCCAGGTGGTCTTTTCCCTTCAGGTTTCCCAGTCAATACTTTTGAGATATGTCTTTCCTCCCCCATGCACACAACATGTCCAGCCCATTTCATCCTCCATGATTTAATTACCCTTACTATATCTTGTAAAGAGTACAGGTCATAAAGCTCATTGTTATGCAGTTTTCTCCAGTCTCTATTTTCATCTCTCTTAGGCCAAAATATTTTCCTAAGCACCCTGTTTTCGAACACTCTCATATTATGTTCTTCCCGAAGAGTAGGAGACCATGTCTCATATCCATATGATACAATCGACAGGATAATAGTTCTATAAATCTTTATTTTTAGATTTCTGGACAGAAGACGGAAAGAGTTTCTGAACTGCATAAAAACAAGTGTTTCCTGATTTGAGTCTGCACTTAACTTCTGCCGTAATATTATTTGTGTCTATAATTACTGCTCCCAGATATTTGAATTTTTTTCACGTGTTCGAATGATTTACCGGCTATTCTAATATTATGTGGAGCATTATTTTGACATTCCATGACCATATACTTAGTTTTTTCTATATTAATTTCCAATCCAACATTCTTCAGGCATCAAAAAAAGACTTTCTGCATTTCTCTCGATTGTGTTTATGTCATCGCCCAACAAGCAAACTTCATCTATGTAAATGAAATGAAATTGAAAGAGATGTTTTCCACCTTATACCCTCAAAATATATATATATAACCTATAAAACCTTCAAATGATTTTGGGATTGCTTCGAAAATTACAAGATTTTTATACAGAGTATTTATTTTGTACTTTATGTAAGTTAGATGGTTAAACATGTGCGTTAAAAATTAAAACACATATACATATTTACAGAGAACCAGCAGAAATATTAAGTGGTTGACAATTTACAATGTTAAAATGTATTTACAAGGACACATGTTCAAAGTATACACATCAGTATAAACCTATCACTAAAAAAACTAAATCAGTAGTATTTGTTATCCCTGTAGAGTGGATTGGTCCAATAAAAAAATCATGTAAAAATAGCCATGTAGAATGGATTAGTCCAGTAAAAACACCATGTAAACATAGAGTAACATATGATGGTCTTGAGTTTATGCATAAATCATTAAAAGCATTCCTATTTTGTCAATAGGCATCGTATTCTTTGAACTGATTCTATTCAGCTTCAGTTTCAGTTTCAGTTTATTATTAGCTGTAGATTCCTTAAGAATTTCAACAAGTAAAACTATATTTTCATATTTCATATTTATTTGTTAGACCTATAGGCAGTACAGACTGCAATCGGTCATTTAAGCTATTTACATTAATACTTATCAACAACATTAATACTTACATTAATACTTATCAACAACAACCTAAGCTACCGGTATGCTAATTCAATATATAATTATTTACAATCTTATAAACATATAATTATACGAGTCAATTGTTATACTAATACTATAACCTAAGTGACACTAAACGTCTTACTAATAATCCAGTTGTAACATTTATACCAGGAATATACACAGCTGAGGAAAGAAAGTGTACTAATAATCGTTGCATAAGGCTGAATGTGTGCAACCTTTACACAGCCTGGCCCCCTTGTTTAAACTTGACGTAAATAATCAAGATGGCCGATATGCGTAACAGCCGGTCGCTTCGTAGATGTCTGAGATTGAATTTTGAGGTTATGCATCCATTCTTAAGGTAACTTGTTATGAAACATTCTGGGCTACTTTAGCGGAATTATAAACATTGTTCCTTGTTTGCGGGACATATTTCCATACTTGTACCCAGATTACAGCTTTCTGAAAACAATATAATGAAATACTGAAACTACAATTAGTCTGCAGACGATCCATCGTTGTTTGCCCACTACACCGATAGATGGCGTTCAGCAGTCCCTTCATAGCCTGAGGCTAGTAACGTCATGAAAAGCGTGACGTATTTGATGACGTTGGACTTACAAACCTGGTGTAAACTCGGCAGTTACACACCTATTATTGGTAATGCGGCTTATGCAGAACTTGCACGGTGAACAACCAAACAACCGTTCAACGCAGGTATAAGCAGCTTTTATTAGTAAGGCTGAAAATGAACAAAGTATACTTATAGTTTACACTAATTTCTTACCTTTTTACATCATGTAATTATTTGCACTAAGTTTTCTATTCTATTTGCATGTCAGATTCTAGGTATTCTTGAATATTATAAAAAGTATTTTTTTGAAGCCAGGAATATAGTTTTTCTGTAAATAAATTTGGGGACATTTCTTGAAGTTTATCTGGTAATTTGTTATATAATGTTATCCCAATATTGTTATGGTATCCTTTTGTTTTGTTTAGCCTACACCTAATTAGATCAAATTTATTGTGATTTCTAGTCTGATATGTATGTACTTGACTTCGTGTTTGATAGTTTTCTATGTTTCCTTTTACTAATGACAAGACATCAAAAATGTATAAATTTATTATTGTTAGTATACCAGTCTCTATAAATAGAGGCTTGCAGTGCTCTAATTTTTTAGCATTAGTTATTATTCTAATTGCCTTTTTCTGGATAACTAATACTTGATTAATTCCTACCCCATTACCCCATACTACTAGACCATACCTTATTATGCTCTGAAAAAATGCATAATAGGCAGTCTTTACATAATTTAAAGATACACATTTCTTTAATCTACTTATTAAATATATTACACGTGAGAGCCTTTTACAAACCACTTCTGTGTGTTCTTTCCATGACAGATTTCTGTCAATGGTTATTCCTAATAATGCTTCATTTTTTAAAATTTCATGATCATTTTCTGGAGTTAGTGTGACAAGTAATGATTTAGTTTTTTCCTCATTCAAATATAGGCCATTATTTTTTAACCAGGCTGCTGCTTCTTCCAACGAATTTTTTGCTAAATTTTTTAATAGGTTAAGATCTTTATGGGTACTTAGTAAAGTTGTGTCATCTGCATATATTAATGAAAATGTAGATAGGTTTATGCTGATATCGTTAATCATTATTAAGAATAAAATTGGCCCTAACACTGAACCTTGCGGAACACCATATCTAATATTCAATATTTCAGAATGTTTACCATTTATATCTACCAATTGTTTTCTGTTTTCAAGATAAGATTTTATCATTAATAACTCATTTCCTTGTACACCATAATGATTTAGCTTACTTAGAAGAATATCATGTCTGACACAGTCAAAAGCTTTGCTTAGATCACATAAGGTGATCTCCGCTGAACAGTTATCTTCTAAGGCTACAAGCAGTTGTGTAACTAGACTATCTACAAGACTTGTCGTTGAGCGTCCAGTTCGATACCCATATTGACTATCATTGAAAAGTTTATACTTTTCAAAATAATTATAAATTAGCTTTTTGATAATTTTTTCAAAAATTTTAGCTATTATTGGTATGCAAGAGAATGGTCGATAACTCCCTGGTATTTTAGGATCTCCTTTCTTATACACCGGTACTACTCGAGAGAATTTTAAATAAATAAATAATAAATAAAATAAGCCTATCGTGTCCCGTGTAGGGCAAAGGCCTCCTAAGAAGGGTTTAGCTCCTCTTATCTAGCACGGCGAGCTACTCCGCGCTAGTGAAGTTGTTCGTGATTTTGAGCGTCATGTACACTTGAACTTTAACACTTGGTCTTGAGCACTTAGTCTTGCGTATTGTTCAGGGTTTTCCCCAGTTCTTTCCACTCGTTTCTTCTTTTGGCTACCCTGGTCCATTGTTGGCCCACTTTATCCTTGAAAAGTTCCTCCCATCTCCTTTTTGGTCTTCCGCGCAGCCTTCTTCCTTGTCTGGGGTCCCATATGGTACTCCTGTATGTCCATCTATCGTCCACCAACCTTGAAACATGGCCACCCCATCTCCATTTAGTTCTTTCTGCTAGGTGAGCGATATCTGTCATTTTTGCTGACTGGATTAGTGTAGTATTGGGGATTCTGTCCCTCAATGTGATGCCTAGGACTTTTCTTAACATTTTCCTCTGGCATACCTGTAGTAATTTTTTCTGTGTCGATGTCAGCGCCCATGTTTGACAGCCATAGAGTATCACCGGGTAGATGCAGGATTGTAGAGCTTCTATTCTTAGTGTCCTGCTGAGTTTTTTATCCATAAGCACAAATTTGAGGGACCAGAACGCTCTCCATGCCTGTGTGATTCGTCTGTGTACTTCCCTGTCCATGCCGTTATCAAAGGATATTATTTGGCCTAGGTATATGTATTCATTTACATATGGTATTTGCGTTCCCTCGATTGTGATCGGAGTTTGGGGGCCATTAGTCATCACTTTGGTTTTAGTCATGTTCATGGAGAGGCCCACTGATTTACTTCTTACGTTTAGTTCCTGAAGCATTGATTGCAATTCTTTTGGTGATTTCCCGAATATAACTACATCGTCTGCGAATCGCAGGTTAGTCAGTCTTTTTCCGTCCAGGTTTATACCATACCTCGCGTTCCATCTGATATTTCTGAAAACATCCTCTAAGACACTTGTAAAAATCTTGGGGGATATTGGGTCCCCTTGTCTTACTCCCTTTTCTAGTTTAAACGTTTGTCCTTTAGAGAATTTTAAGGGTTGAGGAAAAACTCCCTGTGCTATGCATCAGTTTATGCAGAAAGTCAATGGTTTAAGAATCATATATATATATAATTTCTTTAATTACCCCGCTAGTTAGGCCATAGACATCTCTAGAATTTGAATTTTTCAGAGAATTTACTACCTTACAGACTTCTTCCTTAGTTACAAAAGTGAACTCACAATATACATCTGGCGGTTTGATAGTTTTCTGCAGATAACTATTAGTATTTTCAAGCGACACGTTTACCTTAGTGCTTATTTCCTCTACCGTCGATATAAAATAATTATTGTATACATCAGGTAATATCTCATTTGTGTGTATTGGCTTAGTTTTTCCAGCTGCTTCGTTAATCAAGGACCATGCTGTTTTACATTTGTTTGCTGATTTTTCAATATGTTCTTCATTACTTTTTTTCTTTGCATCTTGTATAGCTATTCTATATGCACGCCTCTTTTCCTTTAATGCATTCAACACTACATCATTCTTAGTTGCTTTGTGAATATCATTGTATGTTAAAATATCTTGTTTCATATTATGCAGTTCAGGAGTATACCACTTTTTGTATTTAGACTTAGTTTTACTAGTACAGATATTACTTCTTTTGTATTCAAGTGTAAAAATTGTATTAAATATCTTCAAAAATGTTTCAAAAAAATTTATAAAATTTAGCTCTGCAGATAGCTGATTCACCATACATAAATTCCAGTTTGTTTCTTGTAACCTATGTTTAAAATGTTCTATTTTCCAGGGTGTTATTTTTCTTATTAGTGTTTTTTCTACAGGTTGCTTGTTAATTGATTTATGCAATTGGTCATTATTTATTATTTCAAATTGGATTGCATCGTGATCAGCCAAACCTAGGTTAACTACTGCTATTTTGTAATCCTGTGGCATGTAGTTTGTCATGATATTATCGAAGCAGGCATTACCTCTAGTTGGTGTATTATTTGCACAATACATATTATATTGACGCAATAGGACGCAATAGTCTGTTGATGCTAGCTAATATATTGTAATATGATCTGGAAGAGATTTTATACGTTGTGTAGGTTTTTAAGTGCTTTTTCGCAGCAATCCCAACTATGCTGTTTGCGATTATAAGTTATAAGTTACGTGCAGAGAGATCCCTAACATTTTTGTCATTTACTTTGTCTTTGAGATAGTTTCTTTTCTTTGTTCTAACATTGATGGTTGCTGACAATATTTATTTTATTTTATTTTTATTATTATTATTTTTTTACTTTTTTTCTACGTTTATACCAAATTTAGAGAGTTGAAAACAGGTATTTATTAATTTTTTGGATGTTCAGTTCCTTTTTGGGCAGCCAGTTTGTATTGGTGCATCAGCCTATTTTGATTTTACAGAGATTTGCATTAAACTCCTTAGCCCTTTTGTTTGTTAAGATATTTGGTTCAAACAAAAACCGTATTAAAGAGCATAAAATGTATAATATTTTCTGTCCAGTATATATAGGCCTAGTCAATTGTAAATAAACGAAAAAAATAGGTAAATATTAATGCTTTCAAAATAAAAACCTTCCCCTTTAAAATTAAAAATGTTAAAAATAAAACTAAGACTCACCTTCAATTTTTTTTGGATATACCAGTAGTGTTTATAGTATAACTTACTACGTCCCTAAAAGCTTCAGTCCTTTTTAATGGGTTTTAAAATATTGTGATTTTTCTAAAATCAGGTATTTTCAATCTGAAATATCCCAAATGTTCAGAAAACATTCTTTTATTGTTTTGTGATAAGGGGTTAAAATTTTATCACTGAGACTTTATTAGTTGTTTAGTTAGAAAATATTTTAAATACAGTGAGACCTCGAGATATGAGTTTAATTCGTTCCGTAACCTTGCTCGTATGTCAATTTGCTCGTATCTCACAGCAGTTTTCTCCATTGAAATTAATTGAAATGCCATTAATCCGTTCCAGCCCCAAAAATGCTCCCCCCAATTGTTTTTGTTACGTGTTTTTGAATAAGAAAAATGTATTTATAAATGACAAATATTGTATAAAACATAATAAAAGAGAGGTGCTTCTTTTCCATGAACTGTGAAACTCTCTCCCACATTCCCAAGATCTTTTTTATCTCACTTGTAGAGATAACCTCCTGCATGTAAATGCACAAAAAGCGCAATAGCAAAGATGCTTCGACAGCGAGGTAAACAAGCACCCTGGGGGAATACGTGGGATAATGCGCGAGACGCACGAGGCGCAGGCGCAGTAAACTGGTGGGCCGTGTGCAGCGTCGCAGCTGGCCGTTCCTCGTATCTCAAATGTCGCTCGTATTTCAAAACAAAACTTCGCTCGCTCGACAGCTCGTATCTCAAATAACTCTTATGTTAGGGCACTCGTATCTCGAGGTACCACTGTATAGCTAAAATTTCAGGAAGTATTAAGTGCAGATATTACATTGCTTGTAGTCAACTACTAAAAAAGAGAAACACACATTCTTATTTTTATTTACACATTATTCTTTTACTCTTTACAATCTTAACAAAACAAAAGATATAATGCATTGTATATTGTCATTTCATAGCTGCTCTTAAGGTGAAATTCTTAGGTGAGAAATTGATAAAATTCATTTTTTTTCTCAGCAATGAAGGAACCTGGAATGTTCTTTATTGACTACTTCTACAATTACATACTATTTTCATAATTAACAAAACTGTTACAGTTATGGATAATTATCATTACAAAATGGCCGTTTCCATGATAATTTCTGCAAACAGCAATATTTTTTAGTAATTCCTTTTTCTATCTGTTTGAAAATATCAAATGAACAATATCATATACAATCTTTGGACTATTTAAATTATAGCCTAAGTATTTAAAAAAAATCATTTTATTAGATTTTCTTTTCTATTAAAATATATACAGTATTTAAAAAATGAATGATTATTTGGGTAGATAGTGTTGTTCATATGATATTAAGAAATACACAGAAAAATAATCAATAAGAAATATTGATATTTGTGGAAGTTGTCATGGAAACGGCATTTCAGTGCGTGAAACATGACTGCCATTTTGAAATGATAATTGCTCATAATTGTAATAGTTTGATTAATTGTGAAAAAGTATGCAATTTTGGAAGTAGTCAATAAAGAGTATGTCGGATTGAAAGGTTGTAAAGCAGTTCATTGCTGAGGAAAAAAAAATGAAATTATCTATTTCTCACCTATGAGTTTCACCCAAAGTGGTCCCTCCTTAAGAAATGCTCTTAAAAAGTTCACTAATTGTTGTACACAGTTTTTCACTGATGTTGAAACTACAAATATGAATGTGAATTGTGAATTCTGATGTCGTAAGTTTCCATAGTACCCCACTGATTGGAAATTAGAATTAAAGTGCCCGAAATTACAAATAAGTGCTGGAATTTCGAAACAATATGTGGGTAATTCAAAATAAAGTGCCGGAAATTCATAATAAAGTGCGTGAAATTCGGAAGAAAGTGTGGGGTAATTCAAAATAAAGTGACAAATATTCAAAATTAAGTGCGAGAAAATAAAATTTTAGTGCATGGATAATCCGCAAACAGGATGTCGCCCACGAATATTCGGGAATTTACTGTATATATATTTTTTGTCCAGATTGTGAACTATAAATACGTTATCAAAAATTGCTTATCATTAATTATGTGATATTTAGAATTTTACTACAAGCAATATTTCTTTTATTTAAAACTGCTTCCCAACAGAGGTAACCCAAATGGACTCAGTATACAGTACTTAAAAATATATAAATATTAATACACACTGAAGTAAGCAATTAGAATAAACGAATTAAAGCAAAAAGTAACAATAAAACGTTAGTTCATGTGTAACTTATGTGATTATGGAGAATTCAACAATACTTCTTAAGCACTGTGGTCACAATGTCATCTCTTAATGTTGGAGGGAGTCCATACTTTTTCCGAAAATCTTCAAAAAATTTAGGAATAGCTCCACGTGCTCCAATTAAGAGGCCAACTACTTCTACTGTGTTCAGGTTATATTTTTTCAGAAAATAAGGGATTGTAGGTTCATAAATCCCCTTCTTTTCTTCATTTACTTGTCCTGATTGTTGGAAGTTGAGTTCCATCCTGATGGTAGGATCAACTATAACAGCTTTCCTTGAGGTCTTGTTTATTGCTATTATATCTATCCTTCTAGTAGAGCCATTTGTAGCAATACAGGATATTTCCTCATGAACCTGCCATCTTTTACAACTTAGAGCTTCTGCTATTTTAGCTCTCACTGCATGGTGCCTTGTATTACATAGCAACATTCCACAATCACAGGATCCCAAGACGTGTGACAAAGTGTCATTCTCGGAGCAGCCATGTCTGCACCAGGTACCGTCTAGAGATCTGCCAGGAACTACTCGAACAGCAGCCACATTGGCGTTCATTTTTAGGCAAATAATACATTCGGAAGTGGATAAACCAGATTTGTTGCAAATCCATTTATTTGCTTCCATAACCTCAGAAAACATTTCAACACCTTTGCCTCGACTACTCAACGATTTCCAACTTTCATATTCACCAGCACGTAGATTTTCACGAAATCCCTTTACTGTAGTTTTGGTAAGTGCATTAGGTGGATGTAAATGTAGTTTTTCACATGAAGTTTTGAGGTCTTCTTCCAGAGGTCTTAAGAGGTTAATATATGGATTATTTGCTCTTATCAGGGAAATACAGGCGTTACATTGTTGAAGAAAAGCTTCCCATGCGGCTCTAATAAAATTAAGGCCTCTTACTTTTCTGTTTGAATATAGCATGCTATTTGGAACATCTGAAGGTAGGAATAACATTTCTTTGACTGAACTCCTAATTATCTTATCCACATCTTCTAAGAATGCATTTGACAACTGATGCAATGGAGCCATTTGCAGTGAATATACAACCTTGGGCCATGTCCCAATGTCCCAACCTATGTCCCAACAAAAAGAAATTCTATAGGATGCAAAAACAATGACAGGCATTGCATACCTGGATATGCTGTAGAATTATCTTTTCCCTCAGCTAAATGAATTTGAACCTCAAGACCTTATTTGGCAACAGGACAGTGCTCCTCCTCATTTTCTTCATAATATGCAAGATTGGTTAAATTATAGAGGATGTTTGGATCTCCGGGTAGGGACTACACCGAAGGAGTAAAAAATCGTAGGAACTATAAATAGGGAATGTGGAATGTTAGGAGCTTCTACAGGCCTGGGGCGCTTAAATCAGTAACTAGAGAATTAAATAAATACAAGTTAGATATACTAGCAGTACAGAAAATTAGATGGGAGGGCGAAGGTTCAATACAGACAGGCATGTATAACTTTTTTCTATGGGAAAGGGAATGATAACCATCAATTAGGGACCGAGTTCTTCATACAAGGGGGAGAATTAATTCAGCCATTAAGAAAGTGGAGTTTATTAATGATAGTCTTTCTCATGTTATTCTAAGAGGACAGTGGTGTGACATCATAGTTATGAATGTTCATGCACCAACAGAGGATAAACAAGATGATGGAAAGGACAGATTTTATGAGGAACTAGAACGAACATTTGATCAGTTTCCAGCATATCACATGAAAATAGTGCTAGGAGATTTCAATGTGAAAGTAGGAAGGGAGGATATTTTCAAGCCCATGATTGGGAACGAAAGTCTCTACTTGCCGATCAAGGACAATGGGGTTAGACTAGTGAATTTTGCCACCGCTAAAAATTTAATCATAAACAGTACAAAATTCCCACATAAATAAACATAGACCTCGCCAGATGGAAAGACTCCTAATCATATCAACCATGTGCTAATAGATGCAAGGAGGCAGTCTAGTATAATCAATGTTCAAACTTTTAAGGGTGCTGACTGCGATTCAGATCACTATCTGGTAGTTGCAGCTGTTCGGGAGAAACTTTCATTAAATAAAGGAACTAGGCAAGATTTCGATATAGAGAGATTAAATCTGAAAAAGGTTGTTGAAGACCAAAGTAGAAATGCTTACCAAGTCGAAATTCCAAATAAATTTGCAGTTCTAGAAAATACTGCAGAACAAGAAGCTAGGGATGATATAAATATCGATAAAACCTAGGAATGCATTAAAGGCAATGTTAAAGTAGCCGCAAAAGAAAAAATAGCTTCATTTGAATTGAAACCAAATAAACCGTGGTTCGATGATGAGTGCATGAAATTAGTAAATGCAAGGAAGCAGGCAAAACTACAGTGGTTGCAGAATCCGAATGACACTACTATCGAAAATTTCAAGAATGCTAAATGTGAAACCTCTAGAACCATTAGAACAAAGAAAAGAAACTATCTCAAAGACAAAGTAAATGAATTAGAGGAGTAAAATAGATACAGTAATTTGCTATACCGTAGTGTACTTTATTCCTCAACCCTATCATCTTCTTCCTCTAGATTTTTTTGTGCTTGCAGAAGTTATATAATACACAATGCTGTTTGCAGCAACATACTTGCCTTACAGCAGCTTCATTCATTGACAAAGCATTGAAGTTTACATGTACAGTGTGTCCCACGCAAGAGTTGGCCAATGACGCGGGTTCCTGTTATGATTCATGTTCTCACATTTACAGTTGGAATTACAATGAAAATAACCACATACCTCATCATAAGAGATGCTGGAAATGTTCTCCTCTCGCATCCACACAACACTGACACCATTTTAGGAAATTTTGTTTCACGCGCATAAGTTCAGCTTCCGAGAAAGAGTTCATTTCTCTTGTGATAGGCCTATGTGATATTGTCTTTAAGTTCTTTTAACAGTATGTGAATATTATTTATGGAGAAACTTGAAAAATAAAGTGTATAGGTCAAGTTCCCGTACATTACAAAGGAAACGGGTGAAATATCTACGCTAATAAAGCCCGCTGTTGGTGTAATGGTTCAGGTTCTCACAAAGGAAAACATAGCCTATGTGATTTATCTGGCACGTGTGTCGTTGAACTTCCACGACCTTGACTGTGTCAAAGCAGGTCAGTATTCCTTCAGCTAGTGTCATGTGTTGTTGCGACGACATAGGCCTACGTATAAAATAAAACGAAGGATATTTATGTACGATTCGTATGTGATTACATCATCTTGCAAGGACGCAAGACGTTGGTTTTTAGCAAAATTCCCAGGTGTACGTCCTCCAAGCAGAGAAGCCGTGCGAAACTTGTAAGCAAACTTCGGGAAACGGGTTCAATTCTCGATAGTAAACGAGGAACCAAGCGGCGCGTACTTACTGAACAGAAATTAGATCAAACCCACATACATTATTAGAAGAACTTAAAGACAATATCAGAAGAGAAATTAATTCTATCTCGGAAGCTGAACTTATGCGCGTGAAAGAAAATTTCTTAAAAAGGTTCCAGTGTTGTGTGGATGCAAGAGGAGGACATTTCCAACATCTCTTATGATGAGGTACGTGGTTATTTTCATTGTAATTCCAACTGTAAATGTGAGAACATGAATCATAACACCGATCGCGGCTTCATTAGCGTAGATATTTCACCCGATCGCTCGGGAGTTGGAGCTGTGCCCGCCGCGCCGCAGGAACCCGCGTCATTGGCCAACTCTTGCGTGGGACACACTGTATTTGCTTTGCAGTCTTCAACTGTTTTGTTTTGACACTGTTGGCAATAGCGAATCTTGTGTTCATGTCATACATTTGTGTCTTGTATTATAGACCCCTTCTGATTAAAAATCATGCTATTTAATGTGAAATTTCTTGTCTTTTGAACAACTATGAAATAAATCCTACAGCTGCATCTTAATGCAATAATGAAATCCTTGTTTGAATATTCCTGGTGGAGGGTGCATGACGTCATATAGTCCCTTCAACTCAGCTGATTGCATCAGCACACTGTCACAACAATGCAATGCTATTAGAGTAGTTAATTTCCTTTCTAATTATTAGATAAGGTAAGATACGATTTATTTATTTATTTATTTATTTAATCAAGAATGAACATTACAGGTATACACCCAATTACAATGTTCATGACTATAATAACAATACATTGTGTACTTACAATAACACAAATATGAAGTAGATATAGTAAAAAGTAGAAAAGTTAGGATAATGACAATGTAAGGTAAGAAGTAAAGAGAATAGAAGAGAGTAAAGGGAATAAGATAGATAAGGAGAAAGCAAGCATGAGGATGTAGAGAAAAAAGAAAAGAAAAAAGAAAAAAGGAAATAAGAGTAAAACTAGTATAATAAAACAGTGAAAAATATGTTAGTTGACAACGATGTTACTATTCACACACAGATTCCTATGAATTACCATTTTGGACAAGTTTTAACAATTGGCTTGCAGCAAAATTAAATTGTTTAAGATTCATTCCAAATATATCTATATTAAGTGGGTGGATTTGATTGTACCTATTCAAAGTTCTGTTTATTGGTGAATTTTTGTGTAAGTCTGTGTTTACTCTGGGAGTAAAAAATAGTTTTCTTAATCTACTATTTTTACTGGGTACATATATATAAATTTTTTCTATAAGGTTTGTATCATCAATATGGGAATTAATTATTTTATACAAAAAACTTAATGACTGACATGCTCTTCTATGTGACAAAGCTTGGAATTCAAAATTTTCCAGGAGTTTATCATAATTCATATACAATGGATAAAAGCCACAAACTTTAAACATTAAAAACTTGAGGAATTTGTTTTGTACTTTTTCGATCATTTTTTTGTTCTTTACAGTAAACGGATCCCAAATAATTGATCCATATTCCAATTTTTGTCTAACGAGAGAATAATATAGTCGAATTAATGTTTCCTGGCTTAGCATGTATGAATTTCTTATTATGAAACCAAGGATTCCCAAAGCTTTCCTAACTGTTAATTCTATATGTTCATTAAATCTTAGATCAGAAGTAAAAACAATACCTAGATCTTTTTTACTTCTTACTTGAAGTAATAGAATGTCGTCAATGCTATAGTCAAATCTAATGGTTTCTTTGCGTCTTGCAAATGACATTTTATCACATTTTTTAATATTAAGTGGTAATTTGTTATCTTTACTCCACTTTGATACTGAATTAATGTCAGTTTGAAGATTGTAACAGTCTTCTGCTGAATTTATAGATTTATATAATTTGACATCATCAGCAAACATTACCACATTTGAATACAGAATTATATCAGGCAAATCGTTTACAAATAATAAAAATAATAGAGGACCCAGGTTTGATCCTTGAGGTACACCTGAATTGACAGTAAATTTATATGAAAAATGACCTTTATAATTGACTATTTGGGTTCTACTGTTTAAATATGAACTGAACAGTTTAAGTAATTTCGGGGAAAGTCCATAAAAAATTAATTTTTTTAATAGGAGGTCATGATCTACTTTATCAAAAGCTTTCTGAAAATCAGTATATATAGTATCAACTTGTTTGTACTTATCTAATTCAGATGATATGTATTCTGTGAAGTTACATAGATTGGTAATTGTTGATCTCTTAGGCATAAAACCGTGTTGTTTTGATGAGATTGATAGTTTAACATGATTGAAAACATGTTTATGTAAAATGCTTTCAAATATTTTGGCTGGTGTTGATAGAATTGCAATGGGTCTATAGTTTTGGACTAATTTTGAATTTCCTGATTTATAAATGGGTGTAACTTTGGTAAATTTCCACGCATCTGGAAAGATACTCATTTCAAGTATTTTATTGTATATCAGGGTTAGTGGATATGCCAATGCTTCTCCACAGCCTTTAAAAATATAGGTGGGTATTTTGTCTGGCCCAGAAGATTTTGTTGATTTTAACTGTTTTATGGTCTGTTTCACTTCTGTAATAGTTATATTTTTCAAATCAAGACAGTCCAATTCGCTATTGTTCACATTAAACATTGGATTGTATGTAGATTTGGTTTGTGAATATATTGATCTAAAATAGTCTGCATATCCATTTGCAATTTCAACATTTGTTTTTAAAGATTGGCCATTAAATACCATCTCTACATTAGATTTGAGTTGTTTTCTTTTACTTTTTATAAAATTCCAAAATTGGTTGGTATTTTGCGATATATTCTCCTCTATATTCTGTAGGTAAGACCTGTAAGCTAATTCAATATCATTTTTAATTCGGGCCCTACAAGCCTTATATAGAAACAGATAGTACTCTGAATCATCTTTCTTCTTTCTGTACTTTTCCTTAAGTTTGATATTGTTTATAATTTGTTTTGTGAACCAAATGGGATACTTCTGTTTATAACCTCTTGTTTTAGGAACACATTGATCTATAACTGAATATAGCTTATTGTAAAACATAGTAACAACTTGGTTTATATCATGGTAGTTATTTAAATCATCCCATGCGCAATCTCTTAAGAGTAAATATAACCTATTAAAATCAGCTCTATAATAATTGTATCTATTTATTGATTCTGTATTACTTTTGTTTCTCCGGGTTGTTCTAAGGAGTAAACTTAAAGGTGGGTGATATGTGTCTTTAGACACTAAATTATGATCGTCTTCTGTAATATTTAAACTCATATTTGTTAATACTAAATCTAGCGTTCTTCCATTGATATTTGTTATATTGTTCACTGACTGTAAACCTAAGAGAGTTAGTAATTTATACAGTTCCTTTACCTTATTACTACCTGTACTAAAATCGTATGAAGCATCACAAATCTCAGGTAAATTGAAATCACCAAGTATAACAGTATTACAACCAAATAAAACTATATTTTCCTCAATTTTCTCATAATATTCAACGTAAGAGTTCAGGCTGGAATTTGGAGGAAAATAAACTGTACCTATAATATACTTGACACTATTGTAATAGACCTTCACCCATATTGATTCATTATTAGAGTCTAAAGAGAAAATCTGCTCTGGTCTTAATGAAGCTTTAATTGCTAATAGAACACCTCCCCCTGGTGTTCGTGAGTCTCTATCTTTGCGAAAAACTACATATCTGCTATCAAACAATTCAGAATCAAAGATACTATTTGTTAACCAGGTCTCTGATAAACTTATAATATCTAGATTAGAGGAGAGAATATTATTGTACAATATTCTAGACTTTGTTCTTAGACCTCTTACATTTTGGTAGTAAATACTAAGTGTCCTTGGATTACTCACGGTCTATAGATAATGGGAGTCAAACTTAAATAGAATTTTCGAATTTTTGTAGCTCTTCTTCTGATGCAATAGCCTGGATAGGTGTTGCTTCCCCTTTTCTCATGAAGATTCTCCCATTACGTGTCCACAAGAATTTTACATTGGAGATTCGTCGCACTTCACGGCATTTCGCTAGGAGACGTCTTCTCGTGGGGCAGAGGCTTTCGTTGACATATACAGGAGAGTTGAAAGTGAAGCCTAGATCAAGTGTAGACAGATTTCTTTTCACCCGTCTCTTCCGTAAAATTTCTTCTTTGTGGAATCTTCTGCAAAACTTGACCACTATAGCACTAGGTAACTGTGAGGCTGATCTTGACGTTATTCTATGACAGGCGTCGATGTCAGTATCTTCAAGGTTCACGTCCAGTGCTTTGCCAACAGTTTTCACTAGTTGTACCTCGTTTTCTCCTGGTTGCATTGGGATTCCATGAATTTCCACCATGTTGATTCTTGAATACTGCTCCAGGTCTTCTATTCGATCTTTTAATTCTCTATTTTCTTTCTGTAATTTCAGATTCTCAAGTCTCATTTCTTCAATTATTTTTAAAGTTTCGTCCAATCTTCTACCATATTCTGCTTGGGTCTTGAAATTTTCATCAAGTTTTTCGTGACAAGAATCGATTGATTTGCCTAGGTCTGTTTCCAAAGTCTGCTGTGATTTCTTAATTGCCTCAATTTCTTTTTTTTATTTCTCTTAATAAATCAAGCATGTCAGTTTCATTCGAATTTTCCTTTCCATTTTCACCTGTTTTCCCAGATTCCGGTTTACATTTTTCACAAATCATTAGATTGTTTAAATTCTTTGCAGCTTCTAATTGCTCTTTACTAAAATTCAGGCATTTCGTATGTGCAGAACAACCACATAATCTGCACATTACTTTGTCTCCTTTGTCTCCTCTCCCTGAATATTTTACATGGCAGACAGTGCAGGAGTCCATTTTTATAGTAGTAGATATAAACCAGGTAAGATAACAGAGGATATCTGTGTCTGTCGCGCGCGCCACGTATCAGCTGATCTTGTAACCTTGGGTTTGGACTCCGCTGGTTTATTCACCATAAAATTTCAATACAGATACAGTAAGTTTGCAAAATGACGGTGTGTTGTGTTATTGGATGCAGTAATTGTACTAAACAAAGGAAGGAAAAAGACTTGTCTTTTCATCATTTCCCATGTAAGAAAAAATATCCTGAATTATAAAGCATGGCTACAGAGAATCAAGCAGAAAGATTTAGTTCCTTCCTCCTCTTCAAGGGTAGGCCTATGCTCTTTTCACTTTACAGATGAGGATGTTGAATTATGTTCCTAAATTTTAAAGACCGCCTTAATGGAAATTAAATCACCCAGACTAATAAAAAAATTGCAGTACCCTCATTACATCTACAGGCAAAAGACAGCTCACTGAAATTGGGTAAAGGAAGAGAGATAGTGTTACTTAAAACTGTGTAACACTAATGAAAATATACATAATTATGAAAGATAAAATATCACTCTGTGCACTGAAACTGGTAGAATGACTTAGGCCTAATGCCAGGAGTAGAATAGAATAGAATAATATTTAAAAATCCCTGTTAAAACACTTGCCCACTTAAGATGCACTTAACCTCCAACATGAGAGACAAGGAGGAACTTAAAATTGAAATTAATACTTTCCTTGCGTTTCTTTTTAAAGCGGAGCTAAAGCACTTTACGAGTGATGCATCAAAACCGTTCTTTTTTACATTTTGCTGCAGCTCCGCTTTACCCCCACTCTACCTACCCGTGCAGCGAACTCAAATCTCGCTTTACGACTGCTGCATGGTTTCGCTGCACGAACTGTCATGGCGGACTAGGTGATCATCGAAAATTTCCTTGATGGATTTAACATCATTGTTCAAATTCCCGAGTACAAACGCCTTCTTCAGCACAGTTAGTATCATGTGATTTTACCTGTACATCATATTGTACAATAATTATTATTGCCATCCCAGCATAACTGTTATTTGCACGTGTTTTAACCATGTTAGAGGGATGTAAACATTACCGGTCTCATTGAGCAAGCTGTCAGCTGATCAACTTTGCCATTCTTTTTTGTCTGCAGTGGTCGTAAAGCGATCGTGCATCACTCGTAAAGCGCTTTACAGGTTTGCTTTAAAAAGAAACGCACTGTTTCAGTGGAAAAATCATGGCCCGGAGTGACCAATGAAAAGGTTTGCACCCTCTGTAATAATGGAGTAATCCAATTATATCATGAAAACCCCTTCAAGGTTTGAAATGAAGAATCAATAAATATAATTTAAACACTGTTTATTGATTCTCCTGGCTTGTAACCTGTTTAAATAAATAAATATGAAAACCACTTTAAATTACACTCAAGAGAATAAATATAAAAATACGAATACAAAAATAAATGGCACTGGATTGCACTATCTTCTGCTTGTTGTTAATGTTCAAGATGTTCTTGATGTATCTTGCAGTTCAAGTTGGCAATATAGTAATTGCTTGCAGTCAGTACCTGCAGTAATTGTTTGTTAAATAGGATGATAAATGCTCAAGTAATTTTAATTAAAAGCCACCAATTGTGAATGTTGTTATGTGTGAATGTGTAACTGTCACTGGGCTGAACTGACAATGTATTGAATGTACTTTGAGGTTATGTAATGTATTTTTCACACAGCAAGTATCGATAGGTTGTGATTCACTTCACTGGAATGAAGATGTATGTATGTTGAATGACTTTGAAGTTATAAGCGATTAACTTCAGAAATAATTTATCACTATGCTATCATTGGACTGAGCTTGACAATGAATTGTTTGTAGTTTTTATGACCAACAGACTGGTACATTAATTGGAAAGACCTAATGAAACACCTGTGAAGCATTGATATAAGCTTCATTGAGATGCAGCAAAACAATAGCCAATTACATGTGTAATTGAATGTGAATGGGCAGTAGTGCCTGCGGGGTTGATGGATTGATTGGTAACTCTAATTTCCATTCACATCGTGCCTAGTCACATAGTGACAAGATTGAATGATGGCTTTGAATGACAAAGCCAGCACAGGTGTTCATATATAAGAAGTAACTGTAGTTGATTGATTATTGATAATGATGATGATGGTCGGATTGATTGACTGGAAAGTCCGATAGTATATAGGCCTAATTACTCACTAAACAAGAGGTTTCATGGTTCTCGACGGCTATCTTGATGGGCCCAGAATTCACATGTGTTTGGTTCACTGCCGGTATTGAATAACTTATGCATTTGCATATGTATTGATTTGTGTATCTATAGAATGAAATAAACTGTGCAGCACTTGTTCATAGTAATACTATTAAATATGATGTGAATTATTGAAAATGTATTATAACAAGAAAATGGTGATGTTGTGGTTCACCAATCAGCATCGGTTGGCTGGTTTTGATACCATCTGCAGACTAATGCCTTAGGGCTCAAGTTTCATATACAGAGTGCGGCATTTATCGTTTCCCATTTTCAAAACTATGTAACACATTTATTTAACACAGAAATAAGCTACATCGAACATTTTTAAATGTCTTACGATCTTGGATTTGCAATTCTGGTCTTACTTTTTGAATATCTTGTCCTTGAGATGGCCTCCATTAACATCAACATTTTGCTGCAATCTCCCTCGTACACTGGACATTACGCAATGTGTGGTGTCTTGCGTAACATTTGCAATATCCTGCTGAAATGCTGACTTTTATTGTCAAGGAGGGCATGAGCGAAAACTTTAGACTTCAGATAGCCCCACAGAAAAAAACAATCTGGTGTAGTAAGGTCGGGAGATTTGAAGGGCCATTGGATATCACCAAACTTGGAAAGAATTTGGCCGGGGAAAGCAGCATGTAGCGTGTCCATTGAATGACGTGCAGTATGTGCTGTTGAAACCACAATCTCTCATCCCTGTTACGATATGTCAACTCAGGTAGGAAGAAAGTTTGCAGCATGCGATTGTAACATTCAGAGTTGACTTTCACTGAAGCACCATTATTGCTCTCAAAAGAAATAAGGGCCAATAATACCCTGCGCTGCAATGGCACACTATACAACGACCTTAGGACTGTGAAGTGGCTGCTCGTGGATTATGCGAGGATTTGCAGGAAATTGCAAATGTTATGCAAAAACCATACATCGCAGTAGATTGCAGCAATGTGTTGAAGTTAATGGAGGGCATCTCAAGGACATCATATTCAAAAAGTAAGACCAAAATTGCAAATCCAAGACTGTAAGACATTTAAAAATGTTCAATGTATCTTTTTTTGTTAAATAAATGTGTTACACGGTTTTGAAAATGGGAAACGATAAATGCCGCACCCTGTATAATGAATGCAATTGCATCATAATTAAATGGCATCGTCGGAAATGTGATTGGCTAAATACTTTTAATGATGACATTAATAACCAACAAGGGACAGAATGGCCATTTTTTACTCAAATATTATTGACATACAAACAAAGTAATTAATTTCTTTTATAACGAAAACACTTTCCATGTTTATATAATAGTCTACAATATACGATGGACCTAACTTGATCTGTCATATCACATAAATCATAATGTTTCAATGACAACTTTGTATGATATTCAGAGACTAAAAAATGGTCCAATGTACAACGCACTTTTGTTTTTCGGTTGATTGTGCTAACGCCAATTGTTCCCTTCATGTATTGGGCCAATCACTAGTTTCAAGTCTTTAATCTCCTAATTAAATTTGGATAACAAGTTGAGAAAATAGTAAAAGCAACCATTTCAATGAAAGTTAGTGATGTTAGTAACTATTATGGGGAATTCCAAAAAATGCCAACAAAAATGCTCAACAAATACTAGTGGAGGAGACTGCAACTACAAGTCAACAAATGAATCGCGCTGTGCGATGTTTCCATGACACAATATCACCCAAGATTGAATAATTCACATTTTAACATACAATGAATATAAATTGGTAAGCCAAAATGTTACAAATACACGTCTACATAAAAATGATTATTAAACATTAATCAAATCTTTTAGATAGAAAATACACATAATAATA
Organism: Ectobius pallidus; assembly: GCA_964059195.1. Lineage (NCBI taxonomy): Eukaryota > Metazoa > Arthropoda > Insecta > Blattodea > Ectobiidae > Ectobius > Ectobius pallidus. Next base: position 58,225,086 of record CAXKWD010000005.1, read on the forward strand.
ATACAAATTAAATGTATAAATAACATAACCTCAAAATCAGTTAACCTCAAATTCAATGGGATATAACACTGACTGATATGAGTAGTGAAGAGCACACAAACCTGTGAAGGACTGCAGGTGCTCCGAGGAGTGAGTTTGCAAGGAGGCTCTTCTGGAGGGGGATATCTCCTCTGTGGGAAGCAGCAGTCATCTCTGCAGTCCTCCTCCCACCCGCAATCACATTCCTCTCCTGCTTCAACCACTCCATTCCCACAGATTGCAGTTTGTGGCTCTACAATCAAAATATATTTATATAAAGTACTCATTTTACAACAGTTAATTGCTACCATGGAAATTTCTATTAAGGAGCAGTGTGTCACATAACTTTGTAAAATAATAATAATATAAAATAATATTAATAAAATTAATAGCAATTAATTAACTACCACACTACCTATATTTTAATGTATGCTATTATGCAAACAATTTATTACGACAAACCCTTCTTGTGCTGTACTGAATACTGTATTCAGATGATATCTTAGGATATGACCCTAGACTTATGATTGCTGCTGATTTTATGCATAGCCTACACCATTCAACTCCGGTAGCATGTAAGGATGAGAGACACTTTCAAATGTGCTCTGAAATTGTTGATATCATAGATATTCATTAAGAACTTTAGATGATATGACCATTGCATTGCAGCTAAAAAATATGGGTAAGTGACAAAATTCTATATTCAGACTTATGAAAAATATGAGTGAAAAACAGTAGTATTACAGTAATAGTAGTAGTGGTAATAATAATAATAATAATAATAATAATAATAATAATAATAATAATAATAATAATAATAAATGTGATGATGACGTAGTTTGCAAAATTGCAGACTTAAAAAAAAAGCCTACGATTCAGTTGATCGTGAATCACTGTTTCAGATAGTAAGAGTAGAGGGTTAGACTTGAAAACACTTACAATCATAAAACGGACATTGACAGACACAAAATCTAGAGTTAAATTCATGGAGGAAATCTTAGACCCCTTTAGAGTTTTAGCTTTTTTAATAAGAAAAAATTCCATTTAGGCAGACCTACAGGCTGAGGTAGATTTCGAAGTGCTTTTGGTTTAATTTATTGTCGCTGCGCAGCGCTCTTCTTCTTTACTGTCCTTGTTAGTAGCATTAAATAGTCAGCTATTGTGAGCTGAACGAAATGGTAAAAGTTGCTTATTTAGCACTATTCAACAATGATTAAAAATGCACTTCCATTGGTGAGAAAACATAAACGACTCAGCAATGATATTCTTAAAAGAAAAGACATAGATTGAGAAGCAATCTGGCAGTCAAATGATGAGAGGATAAATAAAATATATTCAAAATTATTGCTTAATTAAAATAATAAAAAATAATAAGTTAATTGAAAATAAATGTTGAACTGAATTCGGTTTTGACAACAAGAAAAGGATATAATATTCTGGGAGGCCGTGCGCAAGGTGAACAATGAATAAAATTAGCAAAGCTGCTAAACAAGGCAAAATTAATGATATTATAATAACTCTTAAAGAGAGCCATGACTGTGATAACTCTATCAAACTCAAGGTATCAACATAACTGAACAGTAGTCCCAATGTTCTTTGAGGACAACACTCTTTTTTCATTGAGCCGTAACTTTCATATTAAACTCCTTTTTACTGAGAATTATTTTATCATAGCAATATCAAAGTGTACAATGCATCATATGAAATATAAATCTGAAATCTTTTTTATAAAAAGAGTTTTAAATTGATATATTTTATTATTATTATTATTATTGATTTTACCATGCATTATTGTTCTAAAGGAGTGTAACTATTATTTTTAATATTTCAAACTCTATTACATTGGTAATTTTATCGTTAGTCAGTCTTCATACATTCCTTTCGGCAGGCCTTCAGGCTGAGGTATATTTTTAAATGTCATTGTTTTTCAAACATTCAAATCTCACCTTATATGAGACCTATCAAGAAACTAGTTATTGATTTGTAGAGTACTCATAAAGAGCTTTTTAACGATACTCCAGAAGACATGGTTTCAAAAAATTATAATTTTCATCCACCCCACCCCCCATCCCCACTCGTACCCCCAAAACTCCCGAATCGTTGGTGTCACTGTGAACTCCATAAGGAGTACTCTAATTTATTCAAACAAAGTTTCCCTCTGCACTTCATAGGGGCCGAGCTATAAATTTTTCAAAATTTCAACCCCCTTTCCCCCTTGGGGCAATTACGCTCATTAACGAACTTGTCCGAACTATTGGGCCTACAAATAAAATGATAAAATTTGGTTCAAATATCTTCAAAATTACGACCGCTAGCGTGTAAAGATATATATAAATACAGTGAGTCCCATGCAAGAGTTGGCCAATGACACGGGTTTCTGCATTGCAGTGGGCACAGCTCTAACTCCCGAGTGATCGGGTGAAATATCTATGCAAATAAAGCCGTGATCGGTGTAATGATTCAGGTTCTCACATTTATAGTTAAAATTACCATGAAAATAACCATGTACCTCATCCCAAGAGATGTTGGAAATGTTCTCCTATTGCATCCACACAATACTGGCACCTTTTAAGGAAATTTTCTTTCACGCGCATAAGATCAGTTTCTGAGATAGAGTTCATTTCTCTTGTGATATTGTCATTAAGTTCTTCTAGTGTTTGGGAAATTGACCTATACACTTTATTTTTCAAGTTTCCCCATAAATAATAGTCACATATTGTTAAAAGAACTTAAAGACAATTTCACAATGACAATGCATGGGAAATTGACCTATACACTTTATTTTTCAAGTTTCTCCATAAATAATATTCACATACTGTTAAAAGAACTTAAAGACAATATCACATAGGCCTATCACAAGAGAAATGAACTCTGTCTCGGAAGCTGAACTTATGCGCGTTAAAGAAAATTTCCCAAAAAGGTGCCAGTATTGTCTGGATGCAAGAGGAGAACATTCCCAACATCTCTTGTGATGAGGTACGTGTTTATTTTCATTGTAATTTTAACTGTAAATGTGAGAACCTGAATCATTACACCGATTCGCGGCTTTATTAGCATAGATATTTCACCCGATCGCTCGGGAGTTGGAGCTGTGCCCGCCACACCGCAGGAACCCGCGTCATTGGCTAACTCTTGCTTGGGACTCACTGAACTATAACGTAACAATAATGCCACATAAGAACAATATTTCAATAATTAATATTAGTTGGTAGTAATATTATTAATTATTTATTAATATTAAATTATTAGGCCTATTAATGATCATTATAAAAAAATAATAAAGTGATTCCTATAAAGGCCATGGAGACCCAGAGGGCTCCAGGAGGTTGAGGCTCCCAGATTTTAACATTTGGCACATGGAGGTGGTAAGGTTGTCAGCCTTATGCATTGGTCGCCTTTACCCCAGGATTGCTCCTGATACTCATTTCTCATTGATGAACTCATTTCTGTTAGAGGTGAGTCAACCCCAGAAGGATTAGGTCAATTGAAAAACTCCAACAACCTCATCATGGACCGAATCCGTGACCTTCCGGTTTGTAGCGCAGCTTATCATTATTATACGTTATTAATTATTATTAATTATTACCTTTATCATAACGAATGAACAATAGCATTATTCTTCTTATAGAATTACAAAACATATTGATTACCCACGGCACTGTAAATACTTAATCATGATTATTGTCATCATTATTGTTACTATTTTTATTGGTAATATTATTATCATTATTATAATTATATACCCAGAAATTCATGAGTCTAAAACTATTGTATCTAGCAACCTACAAAAATAGAATAACTATAACTGTATAGCAGTTCCATACCTGTGAAACACCCCTTTGGACTACGAGCCTTTGCATTCAACACAGGATTGATGCTGTTGAGACTGCATGGGGAAAACTTATTGTTGTTCTTCTTGTCTCCAGACGTTGCTCTTGCAAACATTATGAAATTTCCATCTTCGCCACCAGGTGTACAAAGTTCTGGATCATGCTGATTTTGGAAAGACAGGAATAACTTTGTTAGAAGCATTGTAGCTCAGTAAATACTCGAAGAAGTGCACTAAAACAATATGCAAAGGCATATAGATTCATCTCCTCTTAAAGAGGTAAGAAAATTATATTATGAATATAATGAAATAAATAAACTATGTTTAGTAGGGTACCTTATGTAAGAAAATCACAACCCGTGGGCTCCTTCGTGAAGAAAGCAACACACCCATATTTTCAGTTTCTATGAAGTCTAAGGATACCCGAACCACTTGATGCTACTCTGGGGGTCGTGTCTGAGTCGCATGATGACGTTATCAAAATGGCGAACATCAATAACATATCGCGTTTCACAGAAATGGCCATAAAGTGAAAACTATTTGTCATAGAGAATTGCAAAAAACGGTTTTGAAATCACAATAAAATGCTCTGCATTATTGTTTCTTACATGTATGGAGCTAAGACGGCATATTCTACGGAAAAATTACACTTTTGTTGGAAAATTGAAAAAAAATGGTCCTGTAGAATGTGTTCTCTTGAAATTTCAATAGAACATGATGCCGTGCCATAAATTACATGCAAACAAAATTTGTGAAGAGTTTAATAATGATTCTATTCCCGTTTACCAGAATTTTCCAATGTCAATTGTTTTAATTCTGTGGTAGTTTTTGTAAAACAAACAACAATCTCCAAATTTCAATTTGCTCTTTCCTGAAGAAGGCAACACACCTACATTTTCAGTTTCTATTATGTCTACTCTGCTACTCTGGGAGTAGCGTCCGAGTCACGTGATGACGTCATCAAAATGGCGGACTTCAATAACGTGTTGTGTTTGACATAAGGTACCCTACTAGTTTCTAAAATAATTCTTTTAAACTACATTGTCAGTCATATTTCAAGCACAGATATCTATGCATTGTCAAAATGTTAAAGGTTGTTTTGAAGGAGTTTCTTTATACATTAATTGATTTAGAGTCTGTAAATTTCAAAGCTTCCTGAGTGACACACTCAAGGTAATTTATGAACTTGCTAAAAAGTTGTGTGTGGGTTTCTATGCTAATTATGCCTGCGATAAACAAAATACAAGGGAAGTGATAGGTGAACTTTATGTATTTTATGAGGCTGAGTTAAAAAAAAAAAATAAAAATAAATGTCTATTATGTCACGTTTTCTTGAACAATTCAATTGTATGTGGAACAGCTTAGGTGACCCAAAAAAAGTATTGTTACCCACGTTGGACATAAAATTAGATGTAATGAAGAAATTTGTCAAAGCTATTCCAAAAGATGGTGAATGTTTCAAATACCTGTGCAAAAAGTCTCCAGGTTTCCGCAGCCAAGTTGAAAAAGAGAATCATTGTTGGTCCAGATATCAGCAAGCTCATGAAGGATAAAAACTTTGAGACAACAAAGAAAGAGAAGCTTGGGTTGCCGTCAAAGATGTGGTCTGTAAATTTTTGGGGAATTACAAGGATCCTGACTATATAGCGATTGTTATAAATATGGTGGACAAATTTCAAACCTTGGGTTGCTCCGAGAGTGTCAAACTAAATTTACTTCACTCACATCTTGACTATTTCCCCGAAAATTTAGGAGCAGTCAGTGAAGAACAGGGTGAAAGGTTCCACATGACCAAGAATCAAAGATATGGAGCGCAAATATCAAGGAAGATGGGACAAGAACATGCCCACCAACTACTGTTGGATGTTAACATGAGATAAGCCTGAGATTGCACATAAAAGAGGAGAGTCAAAAAGAAGTTTCAAAGGCAAAAGAGTACGTACATAAATATAAACTTCGTTTGTGTTTGGTTTTGTTGTTTGCTCAGTTTACAATTTGTGTCAAACGTCAATGTACACATATATTGCTCCTCATGTTCAATGATCTATTTTATGTATGTTACCTTAATAAACACAAACTGCACCATAATGTGATGTAAAAAGTGTAAACACAAGGGAATTTTGTGTTATTGATCAGAGGCGGCTTCTTGCGATCTGGCAACAGTGGTTTTCTTCCATTTAAATCTATAAAAAATAAAATCAATTGCTAACAAATCAATTTGCATTACCAAGAAATTATTTTACATAGATTTAAATGGAGTCGGTCGCGGTGGTCTAGAGGTAGCATGCCTGCCTCTAGATCCTAAGGTCGCGGGATCAAACCTGGTCACAGTTGATGGATTTTTCAGGACGTAAAAAACCTGCGCACGACATCCTCTGGGAGGGACTTTAAGCTGGGGGGCACGTAAAAGAAATCCAAGCTTAAATTAGAGCATCTGGACAAAATTGTCAGCCTTTTCACGTCCAAGTAATACTTTAGTTTCCTAGGGGGGTTGCGAGGCGATGGGCTTACCACCTATCCCTCTGCCCTCTCTCAGAAAATAAGCATAACAAAATTAGTATAGGTAAAGACACCTCCACTTGACCTTGGGGGTGGAGAAGCGTTGCCAGCCGTACATAATCCGCAAGAAGAAGTGATGGGAAAAAAATGGAGGTTATTTTCGAAATCAGCACACCCAATAACATAAAACTCAGCTAAAACGTCTCTTGTATTTTTTAACAATTTCAATTTTGCAGGCCTGTGCCATTAGCATTTGCATGAACATTTAGGCAAATAAATATTAATTTAGCAGCTAATATTTACCAAAATAAGTATTTAGCACACATGATCCTGCTAGTGAAACCTGACCATAAGTAGGAAAAATAAATTTATGATTTGAATGGATTCAGCTTCAAAATAAAATTCTGAGTATTCTAGGAAAAAATATACATCTAGCTCAAAAATATATTTGAAACTTTATTGTTCAAAAAGTATAATTGATCACCAGGAAGTTCTCCATGTTTTAAATATCAAATTCACAATACCATGCTGAAAGTTTGTAAAGAATAACAGAATGTCCAACTACACTACACCAGCATAGGAAGTGTTTCTGTTGCCCTATTTAAGTTTTTTTTTCACGAAAAGCAATAAAGAAAACATTAGGGGCCAACTTAAATTTACGTTGCGACTTATGCATGAGTTCCAATGTACATAAAACAGAGCAATTTTGACTTATTTTAATTGTACTAAAATGAGAATCAAATATACTTCAACCAACTTGTGGTCATAATCAGTGATAACAAAAAAATTGATTTTAATATTTTAAAGACTTTTATATCGACCACATTTTAGTACAATTATGGATGAGTTTATAAAATGATGACCTCTTTTAAATCTGAAAATACTATGACTGGTAATGCTGTCTTTATGTTTGTCGTGATCAGAGAATATAGTACAAGAAGGAAATCAATAGATGGCGTTGACATCTAAAAATTTGTATATTACACCCTCACAGTCATTTTTTACTATTATGCAGAAGTGTGTTTATCAAATTATGGTCAGAATTCCTTGGCATGGTCACATATGGCTTTTATTCTTGAATCCTACTGCTGTGCTTTAATTGTATTCACTAGAGGCATTTCAATTACATACTTAGTAAACATGGTAACCTAAATTTAACTGGAGATACTGTATATCATTCCTCACACTACTTACTTCATTCACTATTAACATCCCCGAATATACAAAATACATTAAAATGGCCCTAATGTGAAACCTTATGGACCTCCATGTTTTATGTCCTGCAAATTTGATTGTGTTTACATTCTGAAGAATAATAAACTGTCAAAATATTGAACAACCTGCCTTCTATATTTAAAAAAAAATCTGAACCATTTCAGTGGAATATTTCTACCATTCATGAACGTAATGTAGAATGTATTCATAACGATTGTAGAATAGCATTATTCTTCATATAGAATTAAAAAAATATTGATTACCGACGGCACTGTAAATACTTTATGAATCAAATAATCTGATTTTTTTCATGTCATAGTATAGGCCTGCCTCTTTAAAACGAAATTGTGATTTTCAATATATACCGTACATAAATATAGATTATACTTTTATGGTTTTGACACTACATACAGTACGCTCCAACTTTGTAATATGAAACATTAGAGATTTTGAGGCAATTGAAACAGGTCATCTAAATGGTTCCTCCAGTAAAAATGAGCTAATGACTAGGAAATTTTGTAGTTCTGTCCCATAATATGGAGACACAAATTAAAACACATTTTTTCTATTTTTCTAATAGCAAGTTAACTTACGGGTGAGCCGAAGTTGTGCCCAATCTCATGAGCAAGAGTCACATGTGACACTGCTGGGGGAACATGTTTTCCATAGTTGAGAAGCGTAACAATTCCTGTATTCAGACTCTTCATGCTTCCTCGGTAATGCTGCAAATAAACAACAAGTGGATAAGCAATCTGTCAAGAACAAGATTTTGTTCAGAGTGTCACAGTTTCATTCATTGTTCTCAATGCAAGATTTAACCAATATGCTATTAATTACAGTAGCCTAAGTAGGCTAAACGGTAGAAAATATACATTGTACAAGTACATAAATTCTTACACATAGCAGTTAAAAGAATTAAAAAAAACATAGGCGTACCAATATTCCAGCAATAAAAACTGAATAATTTGAGTTTGTATGTAAGAAGGTTTATACTTAGGGTGGGGAAGATGTAGGGAAATTAAGATTATAAATTTGCCCATTTTACAATTCTTTGGGATAGAACCACAAGTGCTAATAAAAGATAAATTCCACGTGAAACAATGTGGTACTAATCTCTAAAGAAAATAATCTATTTTATAGAAGTAAACCTTATTAATACTTTGAACATAAATACTCTTCAATTACCAAACCAGAAATTAAAATGTAAGCTACGTAACTGGATAGTTAATACCGATAGTTCATTTTACAGTATTGAGGAATATTTGGAACATATAATCGTCAAAATAAATAAATAAAATAACTGCACTAAATGCACTTAGAAAGTGTTCGTGAAAGCAACATGTTTAGTGAGTTATTCTGTTAAAAAACCCGCTATATAGTTCCCGCGCCCGACTCTGCAATTACAACCAATTTCATAACATTGTGACAAAGCCCAGAAAAGACTCGTCTAGAAACTGATAGAAAGAGGAGTCACCCAGAAAGAACCAGAACAATGGAGTCTAGAAAGATCGCGCTCCCCTAGTGGACGGGCGGCAGACGAGCGCCAGTGGGCACGAGCGCCAGTGGGCACGAGCGCCAGTGGGCGTGACAGCAGCACGGCTATTGGACCACGCTTCGTGGGGGAGAGGCCGGAGGAGGAGCTCGCGCTAATGGGTGTGCCCGCACAGCGCACATTCAAGATTCCGCGCGGGCGGAGAGCTTTCCAGACCTCGACTCTGGAACATTCGTCGAGACTATATAAGGAGCGGGAGCAACCGACGGAGGCAGTTCAGTACAGTGAAGAGTCCGTGAAGAGTCAGAGTCAGCGAGAGGCAGTCCGTGAGTAGCAGCGAGCGTCAGCGTCAGAGGGTGAGCTGGACGGAGAGGACTGATCAGCGCGGCCTCAAGTGAGTGTGATTTGGGGAGCTGAAGAGCCGGTGACCGTAGTGACTAGTGTGACCGGAGGGACCCGCGAGCGGAAGACCTAGTCAACGGGGAGCTAGTGACCGGAGAGAAGGTTGAACGGAGGAACTAGTGAACAGAAGAGCTGGTGAGCTGATCTGGGCTGAGGCAGTGCCGTCCCGGGGAACTCTGCGCGACGGGTGGATCGTACAGCGGCAGCGAGGACTGTGGAGTTGACCGGCGCGACGTGGAATTATCTCGACTGGGAGTCCGCACAGTGTGTGCGAACGGAACAGTGCTGTAATTAGGACTGAGCACAGTGAGAGTGAGCACTGAACAGGACAGTGAACTGGCGAATAGTCTGGAGTTTTCTGGCTGTATAGATCACTGTGAAAGGAAATAAAAAAACCTCCATCCTTCAATTATAAACTCGGTGTTCTGATTTTGAACCCCGACGAGCTCTTGTTACACTGGTGTCAGAAGTGGGATATCATTGAAGGAACGCAAAATGGAGGACCTGTTAAAATCGTTATTTCAGCAAATGAACGAAAAAATGGACCGGCAGAACTCCGAAGTAAAAGAAATAAGAGGAATTATAAGGGAAATGAGGAACCTGCGCTTAAGCCCTAAGGAAGAACTCGAGTAGGAACTGACACCGGCCAAGGAAAGATCGAATGAACCGGGCAGCGAACTGGTGGCCGTGAAAAGTGAACCAGAGAGAGAGAGGCCAAGGTGGAAGATAAGGAAGAGCCGGAAGAGGACATGGCCATCAACGTACCACCAGTTACCGATGGGGAAGATCACGCCCTGAGTGAACAGACACCGCGGGACGACGTGGACGTAGCACAGACACCGCGGGACGACGTGGACGAGGAACAGACACCGCGGGACGACGTGGACGTGGGGCAGGCACCGCGGGACGACGTGGACGTAGGACTGGCACCGCGTGACGACGTGGACGCCGGAGAGACACCGCGTGACGACGTGGACGAGGGACAGACACCGCGGGACAACGTGGACGTAGGAGAGACACCGCGGGACGACGTGAACGTAGGACAAACACCGAGGGACGCCATGTCCGGTATGGGACCAACGTGGGAAGAGGTAGCCAGTCGCAGCGCCATCTACGAAGGCTATGGGAACCAGCAGGACGCCCTAGTGGTCAGGGACGGGTTCCTGAAAGGAGTCTGGGAGTCCGCGGATGGGAAGGCGGCTGCGGAGCACCTAGTCCTTCCGAAAGCCAGAGTCCAAGAGGTCCTGGAAGAAGTCCACGCAGGAGCGACAGGCGACCGCTTGGGAGTGAACCGGATTCTCGACAAACTGCGGAGAAGGTTCTACTGGTTGTACCAATGCAGTGACGTCAAGAGGTGGCGTCAACAATGCGACACCGGCGATGCCAGCAGAGGGCCTAGAACTCGCAGCCGTGGGGACATGAGGCAATACAACGTGGCAGGCCCATGCTCCATTACTGATGATGGAAATCGGTACCTGTTGTTGGCCATGGAGTAGTTCACCAAGTGGCCAGAAGAAGTCTACCGCATCCAGCGACAGCCAAGAGTGAAGATGCTGGTAGTTCACCTGGACCGTCTGGCGGCATATCATGGGGCACTTCGGGACGAAGGCCCTTAAGGAGGGGGCAATGTGACAAAGCCCAGAAAAGACTCGTCTAGAAACTGATAGAAACAGGAGTCACCCAGAAAGAATCAGAACAATGGAGTCTAGAAAGATCGCGTTCCCCTAGTGGACGGGCGGCAGACGAGCGCCAGTGGGCACGAGCGCCAGTGGGCGTGACAGCAGCACGGCTATTGGACCACGCTTCGTGGGGGAGAGGCAGGAGGAGGAGCTCGCGCTAATGGGTGTGCCCGCGCAGCGCACATTCAAGATTCCGCGCGGGCGGAGAGCTTTCCAGACCTCGACTCTGGAACATTCGTCGAGACTATATAAGTAGCGGGAGCAACCGACGGAGAGAGTTCAGTGCAGTTCAGTACAGTGAAGAGTCAGAGTCAGCGAGAGGCAGTCCGTGAGTAGCGGCGAGCGTCAGCGTCAGAGGGCGAGCTGGACGGAGAGGACTGATCAGCGCGGCCTCTAGTGAGTGTGACTTGGGGAGCTGAAGAGCCGGTGACCGTAGTGACTAGTGTGACCGGAGGGACCCGCGAGCGGAAGACCTAGTCAACGCGGAACTAGTGACTGGAGAGAAGGGTGAACGGAGGATCTAGTGAACGGAAGAGCTGGTGAGCTGATCTGGGCTGAGGCAGTGCCGTCCCGGGGAACTCTGCGCGACGGGTGGATCGTACAGCGGCAGCGAGGACTGTGGAGTTGACCGGCGCGACGTGGAATTATCTCGACTGGGAGTCCGCACAGTGTGTGCGAACGGAACAGTGCTGTAATTAGGACTGAGCACAGTGAGAGTGAGCACTGAACAGGACAGTGAACTGGCGAATAGTCTGGGGTTTTCTGGCTGTATAGATCACTGTGAAAGGAAATAAAGAAACCTCCATCCTTCAATTATAAACTCGGTGTTCTGATTTTGAACCCCGACGAGCCCTTGTTACAACATGTTGCAAGTGTGAGGCAGGTGCAAGCTAGCGTCATGCCGTGTGCAAAGCTTCCCTCTATCCTCAGTTCATCGCTAGCGTGCATACAGTCAAGAAGTGTGCCCCAAGCTTCATATTCGCGCGGTTCTCAAGTCAATTGCAACGCCAAGTTCAAGTGCTCTTAAAACCACTAATTTTGTACAAAACAACAATCATCAAGTTTTGTTTTACGCATGTAATTGCTCTGCAGTAATTGCAACAGTGTTTAAATCATTTCAACTAACACATCCGTGTGTTAAGTTCTAATAGGATTGTATTGGCATTGTGAAATCCATTGTTCATAGTGAAGTAACCTATCGTAGTGTAATTACGCTTAATCTTAATATTTCGGTTAATTAACATAATTCAACTGACTATATCAACGATTTCAAGTGTTTCAATATATAATTTATTATCTGATGTAATTACAGTTATTTTCAACAATGTGCTATATTTCCCGCCAATTTTTCATAGTGTATATTTAAGTTCATTCTTCAAACATATATCTCATTTATTTCTATTAGTGCATCGTGTGAATAAAGTTGCATTGTTTTTATGACATGTTATAAATTGTATTTCAATAAGATCCGTGGTTCCCTGTATCCCAGTGCCTAAGATAAGTCCACTGTGCTCACACCTTTGTTTCCGCCTTGTTTGCTAATAAGTATTAGCTGGTCCTCCAACCCTAGTTCCAGAGGCTAGACACGTATTTATTTTATACCAATTTCCTGTGTAACCTAATATTATGGTCCTATTCTGGCAGCCGGATCTTTATTTGAATGCAATTTAAACTCTCACACGTGCATCGCTTTACGCTTGATTCACTTCTCGGGTTCCGCTCATATGTTTCACGGCTTACGCGAAAATCACATGTACACGGCTGTGATTTCCGAATCCGGACAGAACACGCGAACGCCGTCCAAAGCGTGTTATTGTGGGAAACCAGTCTTCTTCATGGAGGCCTGTAGAACGTGGAGTGCCACAAGGATCGGTGCTGGGACCATTACTTTTTACTATATACATAAACAACGTTTGTAACACCATCAGTAATGACACTAACTACCACATTTACGCTGACGATTTATAGCTGTATAAACATACACGACCTGACAGAATTAACATGGCTATAAATGAAATTAACAACGATCTTGAAACAATAACTAATTGGGCAAGACACTCTAAACTTACAATTAATGCAGGAAAATCTCAGGCGATCTTAATGGGGCATCGTAATTTGTTGAAAAATGTCAAAGAGGAAAATTTGACACCCGTCAAATTAAACGGAAGCATTGTTCCATTTAGTCCGCATGTAAAAAATCTTGGCTTTCATTTTGACAGTAATTTAAATTGGAACATCCATATAAAAGAAATTTGCAAAAAATATACTCTATATTTCACGCTCTCCAACGATTAAAAAACTTTCTACCTTCTTCTCTAAAGAAAACACTCGTATCAACACTCATAATACCTCATTTCGATTACTGTGATATTCTACTAAGCGACCTGAGCTTCAAACTAGGACTACAACGTGTTCATAATGCTTGCGTTCGCTACATTTGTGGTATTCGTAAGTCAGATCATATTACGCCAGCATTTGAAACATTTGCATGGTTTCACTTGGACGACAGAAGAAAATTGCACTCTCTCTGCCTCCTATATCGAATTCTTCACACTTCCTGTCCTCAATATCTGTCATCACGCTTTCAAACTCTTTCATCTCATCATAACCTAAACACTCGGTCCAGGCAATATCATATTCTCGCAATACCTAAACATCATACATCTCTTTACTCATCATCGTTTACTACTTCAGTCATCCGAATGTGGAATTCTTTACCATCTCACATCAAGGACTGCCGGTCACTGTCAACCTTCAGATCGCATTTAACAGCACATATACGTAGTACTTAATAATCTTTTTCATGTCCTATGTTAATTTCAGTTTCTATCACTTAATGCTTTTATATAACTCAATCATATTTGTAACAATTAATTTCTTTTGATCATTTAATGTATCTTAATGTATCTTAATTATTCAAGTATATATGTTCTAATTTTTTCTTTGTATTTAATGTTCGTTTCTTGTATTCATGTATATCAGTTCTTTTTTAATTTATTTTTAATCATTATTATTGTTAACATTATGTATTTCATGTTTTTGCCCTGGCTGAGTGGTAGAGAAGGCCTTATGGCCTTAACTCCGCCAGGTTAAATAAATAAATAAATAAATAAAAATAAAAAAAAATAAAAACATCCGCGCTGCGATCACGAGTCCAGAGCAGTGAACTCCGGTTTCAGTCAACGAGCATCTAAGCAGCGGTGGCAGCAGTGAAAACAACAGCTTCCCATCAACATCTTCTCCAGCAGCTCAAATCTTTCAAGTATTTCTCTCTACATCCAACAAGGAACAAGATTTGAAATCACTTGTCAAGAGACGAGATGTGATCAAATGCAAGTTCACTTACATTCAGAAGTACTGTGACAGCATTACAGAAAAAAAGTTGATGTATTTCGACTGAAGGTTGAGTAAGATAGTTTTAATAAGCTTTGGGAAAAATACGAAGCTGTACAAACTCAAATTGAACCTCTCATCGAGGCTGAAGGTGAACTAGAAGTTCACGCACAGTATGACGAAGATGTGAGTAACAATTATAAGGCGTTTAAACTTATATGTCATCATGAACAGACAGTTCATAGTGTGAGTTCTCATCACAGTCAGCGATCACAGAACAGTGCCAGATCGAATAACACCTGTCATTCCTGCACGTCACAGAACAAAGTTATACCATTACCTGTGATAAAATAGCCAGTTTTTGAAGGTGATGTTACAAACTTTAAACATTTCTACCATTCGTTCTCCAGTCTCGTTGTGAACAATGAATCCTTAGCTCCGATTCAAAAGTATCATTACCTTTTATCATCGCTGAAAGGTCAAGCGCATACTTTAGTGCAAAACCTACCTGTCACCAGTGATAATTTCTCTGTGGTATGGGAACTAATTTGTGCTAGCTATAATAACACCAGGTTAATAGGAACAGCTCATATCTAACAGTTGCTATCATTGCCACAAATGAAAACAGACAATGTAGCAGAACTTCGGAACCTTCTAAACAGATTCCAGAGCAATCTAAACACAGTTGAATCTCTCAATATTGAAATTCCATTACACGAGATCATTCTGATGCAGCTGATTTTAGATCATCTGTCTGACGGCACACGTAAGGATTGGGAAGGAAAAGTCGACTCACAAAGTTTTACGTCTCTCCAAGAGCTTATAGCTTTCTTGGAAGCTAAAGCACACTCATTAGAAGTTTTAGCAACTTCCAACAACACGTCCAGCCCATCGAAGGAAAAAAGTTAGCTGCGATTACACAAAACGTCAGTTAAAGCAACTCGACAGTCGTACGTTGCTATAAACAGTGATTCCTGTCCTTGTTGTCAAGACAATCACAGTTTATCAAAGTGCATAAATTCTTGCAACTAAATGTAAATCAACGATGGGATGTGATAAAATCTAAAGTTTGTGTGCAAACTGTTTTTCTTCTAATCATAAAAGGTATCAGTGCAAACTCAAATCGTTCTGCAATTGTGGAAAATCTATACACAGCAGATTCTTACGTAGCGAAAAGAAAAAGGCTTCTCGCTCAAATCGAGTTCCAGATACTACTGATCCTGAGACAACAGCTAATCTTCCAGATAGTTATAGTTCGTTCAAGGAGAAGTCTAGTCAAAGGGAAATACTTCTAGCAACTGCTGTGGTACAACTTCAAGATAAGCAAAGAAACTTAGTACAATGTCGAGCATTATTAGATTCAGGAAGCCAGGAAGATTTAGCCAAGAAGTAACAATAACCTACCACAGCTGTCGACACTCACATTAGAGGCATAAACGGCACTTCATCTTGTGGTCCCAGTGTCAAGGTTAATATGCTATCCAGGATCTATAACTTCAAAACTGATCTAAACTGCTTAGTGTTATCTCACATTGTAAACAAACTCTCTTCTGTCCGCATCGATCCTACTAAATTTAGCATTCCTAGTGAAATTCCTTTGGCAGATCCTAAGTTTTACATTCCTGGTGATGTACTCATTGCTGCTAACCTGTTTTACCAATTGTTCAAGAATGAAAGTATTATCACTCCTAATCATCCTATCCTTAGTAATACTGAACTTGGCTGGATACTTAGCGGATCCGTTCCTGAGTCATCAATCAAAAGCAAGAAAGTCACATTCACTCAACACAACTTTTTTGTAACTGTCGATAATGTTGACACACAGCTAAGGCGTTTCTGGGAGATGGAAGATTTCCCTAAACCAGTACATACTAAGGAAGAGAGGGAATGCTAACAACACTACGTGCAAAACAGTATTCGTGCAGATGACGGTGTCTTCGTGGTACAACTACCCAAGAATCAACATGAAGATGCCTTGGGTGAATCCAGACACCAAGCCATAAAACGCTTAGGCCACCTGGAACGCCCATTTCAAACCAACTCTATTCTACGAGAAGATTATACAAAATTTCTGCAAGAATGTGAAGAGTTGGGACACATGAGAAAGGTTTCACTTCCACGGCCAGGTGAAAAGTGTTTTTACCTACCTCATCATGCAGTCATCAAACCCTCTTCGTCTACAACTAAAACTAGAGTGGTTTTCGAAGCATCAGCAAAATCATCTTCGAGGAAGTCACTGAATAACATTTTGAAACTAGGTCCTAAAATACAGGATGATTTATCTTCAATTATACTTCGGTTTAGAACCTACAAGTATGCATTTTCAGCTGACATTTCTAAAATGTACAGACGCATAAGAATGCATCAAGATGATCAGAATCTACAAAGAATCGTGTGGCGTTCTAATGCTAGCGAACCCATACAAGATTACGCGTTAACTACTGTAACCTATGGCACTAAATCTGCTTCATTTTTAGCCATACGGTCTCTGCATCAGCTGTCGATAGACGAAGAATCTAAGTATCCACTCGCTGCCCAAGCTGTGGGAACATCATTCTATGTCGACGACTGTTTAGCAGGACATGATAATCTCCAAGAAGCTCTACGCCTTCAAAGAGAGCCAATACTCATGCTGGACAGTGGCGGATTTCCATTGCGTAAGTGGTGTGCTAATCATGAATCCTTACTGGAGTCTGTCCCTTCTACGCATTCGAGAGACTCGATTGCCCCTGGCTCTTGATAACAGTGAGAATGCACACGCCCTTGGGTTACTGTGGCATCCTGCAACTGATAACATCCAGATACAATCCAATCCTTCTCTCCAGACTCACACACAATGTAAACTGACCAAGCGTACTGTCCTTTCTGTGATCTCTTCCATCTTTGATCCTTTAGGCTTTGTCAGTCCAATTGTCATTGACGCCAAGATATTCATGCAATCACTGTGGATTGAAAAACTTGGTTGGGACGAAGAGATACCGTCTCATCTAGCAGAGAGATGAATTAATCTGCAGCATTTTTATACCATACATGCTATGCGTAAAGCACGTCATGTTCTAACATCAGGCATACTTCAGGATATACAAATACATGGCTTCTGTTACTCTTCAGAAAAGGCTTATGGTGCATGTATATACCTTCGCTCTGTGAACAGTGACAATGAAGCTACAATTCAACTCTTGTGCTCTAAGTCCAAGGTTGCCCCACTAAAAAGGCAAACTATACCGCGACTAGAACTTTGTGGTGCATTTCTGCTAGCCAAGCTATATAGGAAGGTGTTAAGTGATCTTAATTCCCATACATCACAAAACTACTTATGGTCTGATTCAGTTATTGTACTTTCCTGGATCAAATCAGATTCACATAATTGGAAAACATTTGTGTCCAATCGTGTTGCTCAAGTGCAAGAACCTTCTGAGACAGCAGCCTGGCGTCATGTCTCTACACAAGACAACCCAGCTGAGCTCATTTCAAGAGGTGCCTCTGAACATCTTTCTGACATTGATTTGTGGTGGCATGGTCCTTATTGGCTCTCTCAACCCACAACATCATGGCCTGAACAACCACAACAACTAAATGTTCAAGATTATACAGAACAACTTGTTTCAGTCTGTATGGTGTCCACTACAGAAGAATATAGCTTTATCACAAGGTTTTCTGATTTACGACGCCTACAGGGAATGACTTCTTACATACATAGATTTATTTCTGCATGCAGACATGAGACCAGGTTTCATGGACCTCTCACTGCAGAAGAGCTACAACACGCTCTACAAACATGTATTAGAATCGCTCAGCAAACAGCCTTTGCTAGTGAATTAACAGATCTTCGCAATGGAAGACAAACATCTGTTAAAAGTTCAATACATTCTCTAGTTCCATTCTTGGATCAGAATGGTATCATACGTATTGGTGGTTGATTGGATAAATCAGATCTAACGCAAGACGCAAGACATCAGGTTATCCTTCCTTCGAAACACCATTTCACTACATTGATAGTTGAGTATGAACATCTCAAACTACAGGGTGCGGCATTTATCGTTACCCATTTTCAAAACCATGCAACACATTTATTTAACAAAGAAATAAGCTACATTGAACATTTCTGAATGCATTACAGTCTGGGATTTGCAATTCTGGTCTTACTTTTTGAATATGATGTCTTTGAACGCCCTCTATTAATTTCAACACATTGCTGCAATCTCCCTCGTACATTGGCCATTACGCGATGTGTAATTTCCTGCTGAATTGCATTTTTAAGACTGTTCATGTCAGGGAGGGTATGAGCGAAAACTTTAGACTTTTGATAACTACATAGAAAGAAATCTGGTGCAGTAAGGTCGGGAGATTTGGAGGGCCATTGGATATCACCAAACCTGGAAAGAATTCGGCCGGAGAAAGCAGCATCTAGCGTGTCCATTGAAAGACGTGCAGTATGTACTGCAGCACCATCCCGTTGAAACCACAATCTCTCAATATCCCAGTTACGATGTATCAACTCTGGTAGGAAGAACGTTTGCAACATGTGATTGTAACGTTCAGAGTTGACAGTCACCAAAGCACTATTATCGCTCTCAACGAAATGAGAGCCAATAATACCCAACGCTGCAATGGCACACCACACCACAACCTTAGGACTGTGAAGTGGCCGCTCATGGATTATGCGTGGATTTGCAGGAAATTGCAAATGTTACCCAAGACACCACACAGCGCGTAATGGGCAGTGTACGAGGGAGATTGCAGCTGCAACTATCAATGCCAATTATAGAAAAACTCTGAGAATACAGACTTGACCCAACCCAAAGGCCTACTGATCAGAACCAAACCCCAGGACGAAAGGAAAAGCAGGAGTCGAATCCAAAGTTATAATCATATATTTGATTAACAATCAATAACAGAGAATATAACCCAACAACAAGGATAACTCCACAAAACAGTAAACTAGAGTAAATATCACAGTACATACTATTAAAAAGACCTGATCGGATTAATAGGTTGACCAAAGATGACCATAAATTATTACTGTTCCACTTGATTGACAAAATTCCTACTTATTCTTGAGTTAATTGGTAAGAAAAGGTTTCTACATTAAATAAGTTTGAATTGACTAAATCATGAACTATATACTTGGTTGGCTATAATTGACCATACATTTAACTGATCAGACAATAATTATTACTGTGTCTTGAATTAAGTGATAATTCTGCACTAGACCTTTTTAATTATCTAAATTGTGAACCTAATTAATTGATTGGCTATCTTTGGCCAAAAACTATAACTGATCAAGAATAGTGGGTACAGTTAATGCTGACACTTGAATTAACTAGTAAGAAATGCCTTCTGCACTAAATAGGTTTAAATTGGCTGAATCATGAACTGTATACTTCATTGGCTATAACTGGCCATAAATGTAACTACTCAAACAATAATTGACACTGTCTCTTGAATTAACTAGTAATTCTACACTCAACTTTTTTAATAATCTAAATTGTAAACCTTATTAAATGACTGGCTATATTTGGCCATAAACTATAACTGGTCAAGAATATTGAGTACAGTTAATGCTGACACTCGAATTAACTAGTAAGAAATGCCTTCTGCACTCAATAGGTTTGAATTGGCTAAATCATGAACTGTATACTTCATTGGCTATAACTGACCATAAATGTAACTACTCAAACAATAATTGAAACTGTCTCTTGAATTAATTAGTAATTCTAGACTCAACTTTTTGAATTATCTAAATTGTAAACCTTATTAAATGATTGGCTATATTTGGCCATAAACTATTGCAACAACGCTGTCTCCTACTACTGGTACTCTTAACTAGTTGCTAGATAATTTAATCTTAGTTTCACTAAATAAATATAATAACTTTGGACGCATGCTACTGATTCTCTAAAGAACTCTTGAAATCCAGAAATGACCCAATCCCCAAAGTCCGACAGATCTGAAACCAGTCCCCAGGAAGGAAGGTAGTAGATGACACAACACAATCTGCTATAGATGTATATTTGATTATTAAAAAACAATCAGATATAATATACGAACAAGAATAACCCTCAATAACAACTGTCGGAGTAAAGTATCACAGAATATCATAGAAATTCAATAAATAGAAACCCTAAAAATAGAGAGTGGCCTTACACTAAGCAGCCACAGATTACAACTAACACTGATCATATAATCACCAAAACATTAACATGTTAAATAGAGTTGGACTAAATTCATGTAATAACCTGAATGCCACCTTTACAAATAACAATCCACAACAGATCTAAAGCCAGAACTAACTATCTAGCATCCAGGCTTGTTAAATGCAAAAACTATGTTCTGACCTAAGTTGAATAACCAATCTGGCCTAATCAAGAAATTGTCTAAAAGGAAAATCGATAACTCACAAATGGTTTTCCTAATTTCCGAATAAATCTGCAAACAATGGCTCCCCATCTAAATTAATTAACAAATCTAAGGGCATACTACATTGGCCGATAACCCAAGGTGGCCACAATGTAGAAAAAATACAGCCTTCAGCAACAAACTCTAACAATGGGTGATGAATTAACCCACAGAAATATCTTATTTAATTCAAGAAAATCTATATGAAGGTGGTCATTAAATGAAGTGACTGATTTAACATAATAGAACTTCAATGTATAATCCTTCGTAGAGACTGTTAAATCAATTTGGCATGTAGGCCTATAACTTCTCTTCAAATTTGTTAACCTTTGAATATGTACTGGAATGCCAATTAGCCAAAATGACCACAACATTACATAGGCAGTCAACAGTCACAAACACTAATAATGGTTGGTCTTTTAACTTACAGAAAATATTTGCTGAATCAATTGTTTAATTACCCCAAAGCTGGATTGATTTAGCCATTAACTGAATGACTATAATTGGCTATAATACAAATGTAATTACAGAAATATTGCCTAATAATTTAATTTGTCAAGTATATAGGCCTGTCTGATACTACCTAAATTTAGACTGAAATGGCCATTAGCCAAGGTGACCACAATCTATAATTTGGTTGACTGAAAACACTAGTAATGGTTGTTTACTCAACCTACAGAAAATTTCTTAATAAATTGACATTTATATAGGCCAGTCTGATACTACCTAAATTTTCACTGAAATGGCCATTAGCCAATGTGACCACAATCTATAATTTGGTCGACTGAAAACACTAGTAATGGTTGTTTACTCAACCTACAGAAAATTTCTTAATAAATTGACATTTACATAGGCCAGTCTGATACTACCTAAATTTAGACTGAAATGGCCATTAGCCAAAGTGACAGAAACTATAAATTGATTAACTGAAAACACTACTAATGGTTGTTGACTCAAGCTACAGAAAATTTCCTAATAAATTGACATTTATATAGGCCTGTCTGATACTACCTAAATTTGCACTGAAATGGCCATTAGCCAATGTGACCACAATCTATAATTTGGTTGACTGAAAACACTAGTAATGGTTGTTTACTCAACCTACGGAAAATTTCTGGCCTATAACTTCTCTTCCAATTTGTTAACCTTTGAATATGTACTGGAATGCCAATTAGCCAAAATGACCACAACATTAAATAGGCAGTCAACAGTCAGGAACACTAATAATGGTTGGTCTTTTAACTTACAGAAAATATTTGCTGAATCAATTGTTTAATTACCCCAAAGCTGGATTGATTTAGCCATTAACTAAATGACTATAATTGGCTATAATACAAATGTAATTACAGAAATATTGCCTAATAATTTAATTTGTCAAGTATATAGCCTCAATTGTTTAATTCAAATAAATGTATATGAAAGGTGGCCATTAAATAAGTGACTCATTTACCACAATAGAACTTCAATGTATTATCCTTCGTAGAAACTGTTAAATCAATTTGGCATGTAGGCCTATAACTTCTCTTCAAATTTGTTAACCTTTGAATATGTACTGGAATGCCAATTAGCCAAAATGACCACAATCTATAATTTGGTTGATAACTTAATTTACAGAAACTTTCTTCATGTTAGTCTTTTAATATAATTATCCGTAGCTTCTTTTCCACCAAATTAATTTCATCAGTTTACGACTAATCAAAAAACACTGCACATAATGATACTATGAAACAACACAGTAGACCTGAATAACTTTACAGTCAAATAGCTTGACTAATATGTACAGGGTGCGGCATTTAAAGTTTCCCATTTTCAAATCCGTGTAACACATTTATTTAAAACTTAAATAAGCTACCTTGAACATTTTTAAATGGCTTACAGTCTTGGATTTGCAATTCTGGTCTTACTTTTTGAATATGATATCCTTGAGATGCCCTCCATTAACTTCAACACATTGCTGCAATCTCCCTCGTACACTGGCCATTACGCATTGTGTGGTGTCTTGTGTAACATGTGCAATTTCCTGCACATCCACGCATAATCCACATAAGCCACTTCACAGTCCTAAGGTCGTGGTGTGGTGCGCCATTGCAGCACAGGGTATTATTGGCCCTTCTTTGAGAGCGATAATGGTGCTTCGGTTTCTGTCAACTCTGAACGTTACAATCACATGCTGCAAACTTTCTTCCTACCCAATCGACACATCGTAACTTGGATATTGAGAGATTGTGGTTTCAACATGATGGTGTTGTAGCACATACTGCACATCTTTCAATGGACACCCTTCATGCTGGTTTCCCCGGCCGAATTCTTTCCAAATTCTTTCCCTCCAAATCTCCCGACCTTACTGCAGCAGATTTTTTTCTGTGGGACTATCTGAAGTCTAAAGTTTTCACTCATGCCCTCTCTGACATTAACAGTCTTAACAATGCAATTCAGCAGGAAAGTGCAAATGTTACGTAAGACATCACACCACGTAAAGGCCAGTGTACGAGGGAGATTGCATTGAAGTTAATGGAGGACATCTCAAGGAAATCAAATTCAAAAAGTAAGACCAGAATTGTAAATCCAAGACTGTAAGCCATTAAAAATGTTCAATATAGCTTATTTCTTTGTTAAATAAATGTGTTACACGGTTTTGAAAATGGGAAACTTTAAATGCCGCACCCTGTATATCTGTGCTGCTTATCGTAGCATCGAGAATTACCCTTGAAAAAGATTCTAAGATTAGCCCTATGAAGAAGGCGATATACGAGAATCTGAAAATAGATTATTATTATGGACCTTATTCGACCATACAAAACTTGAAAATCTGAATCAGAAAGAGCCGTGATATAAAGAGAGCCACCAATAACGAATTATCAAAAAGGTTACCTATCTGCAAGAATTTCTAGACAGTCTGACACCGCCATTTTACCATGTTCGTGTATGCTAACTTACAACTTCATGGATGCATTTTCAATGATTAAGAGAAACCTGTACTTAACTCAAAAATCCTTCTGTCTGATGGACACGAAGGAACTTTACCTAGCATAATAATATATTGAGACTCACACAATAATCAGCCATCACCCGCAATCCGACGAGAAGTTTCCCCAGGCAAACCTCAGCACTAGACTTCCACACAGACATTGACTCCCGCGAGAGACCAGCCCAGCCAACCTCACGCGAAAAACACACTGCGCAGACGCGAGGGAATATTTCCAGAGCTCTATACACAGACAAACGAAATCGGAGACGGGAAAATGTGACGTCTGACGTCACACTATAACTGGTCAAGAATATTGAGTACAGTTAATGCTGACACTTGAATTAACTAGTAAGAAATGCCTTCAGCACTAAATAGGTTTGAATTGGCTAAATCATGAACTGTATACTTCATTGGCTATAACTGGCCATAAATGTAACTCCTCAAACAATAATTGATACTGTCTCTTGAATTAACTAGTAATTCTACACTCAACTTTTTGAATTATCTAAATTGTAAACCTTATTAAATGATTTGCTATATTTGGCCATAAACTATAACTGATCAAGAATATTGAGTACAGTTAATGCTGACACTCGAATTAACTAGTAAGAAATGCCTTCTGCACTAAACAGGTTTGAATTGGCTAAATCATGAACTGTATACTTCATTGGCTATAACTGGCCATAAATGTAACTCCTCAAACAATAATTGATACTGTCTCTTGAATTAACTAGTAATTCTACACTCAACTTTTTGAATTATCTAAATTGTAAACCTTATTAAATGACTGGCTATATTTCGCCATAAACTATAACTGGTCAAGAATATTGAGTACAGTTAATGCTGACACTCGAATTAACTAGTAAGAAATGCCTTCTGCACTAAATAGGTTTGAATTGGCTAAATCATGAACTGTATATTTCATTGGCTATAACTGGCCATAAATGTAACTACTCAAACAATAATTGATACTGTCTCTTGAATTAACTAGTAATTCTACACTCAACTTTTTGAATTATCTAAATTGTAAACCTTATTAAATGACTGGCTATATTTGGCCATAAACTATAACTGGTCAAGAATATTGGGTACAGTTAATGCTGACACTCGAATTAACTAGTAAGAAATGCCTTCTGCACTAAATAGGTTTGAATTGGCTAAATCATGAACTGTATACTTCATTGGCTATAACTGGCCATAAATGTAACTACTCAAACAATAATTGATACTGTAAGCTCGTAGAGCTTAGAGCCCATTTTTTATACTTTTATAACAAGTACTAGTTTACGAAGTATTAATATAAATCGCTAGATGGCACTGATGCCAGTTACTATCAGACAGAATTCTTGGCACGCTTCTACTTATTTATTTAAATTTGGATAAAGAAAGAATCTATCATACTCTGTATTGTGATAAACTAAGGAATAGTTTTACATATTTATTCTTGTTACTATTAGCTATTATCATCAGATTAAATAATTAATGTTAATTAGCAACAGAAAGCTGCATTGCCGACATCGAGCTGATATCGATAAGTCGAGTGACAGCACTTTGACATTCTACTTGGCGCTACAGCCAGAATACATTAGCTTACTTAGAAGCGTCATATCGATTAGTGCAATTGATTATAGAAGCAGCTCTTGAATAGATCGATTATTCACCGCATTGTATTTATTGAATTTCTCTGTAATTATACATTACAATTATAATGCAAATGCTCACATACCAATCTTTTATGTTACAGAATAATTACAGCATGTTATTATCTTTAACTCTGCCTTTATTCTGGATGGAAGCTACGTGAAACTTCTGGAAGAGCCTTCATGAGATTCTAGAACCTGACTCTTTGTAAGATGATTATGTGAACGCATTTTGGCCGTTAGACTTTATTCACTCTCTCACCGATCGTCGCTTCGTAAGGGCACAGCCCCAATTTAGCAACAGACCACAAGTCTGCATATTAGTAGTACAGTTACACCACAGCACCTACGAGACTACAGCATGGAAACAACGCAGATATTCAACGCATAGCCAGTTTGGAGACTGGAATTGCAGCAGCCCTGGAACTTTGTGGAGCGTAGCTTGTAGCCATGGAAGGACTCGCTACTGGCCACCGTTCAGGATGATCTACATCGCCATAGAACTTCAGCTTCAATAACTGTACACCCCATAACCACAGTCCGACTAAATGCAGTCACATTCTCATCAGATGTAGTCGCAAAACAAGTTAAGTAAAATAAAACAAATTGTATTAACACACAAAGCCAAGTAAGGCTTAGCATCTTTATGTAGCTAAAGTAAATACTGCTTGTATAATTGTAGGGAGTTTTGGCATCCTTGCAGCTCCTCTTTTCCTCTACGTGCAAGCCAAATATGCTGCCGTAGTAGTTTGAATAATCTATAATCTTACTCAAAGACCAAGGAATGGTCTAGCAAATTGATATTTTGCAAATAGTAATTCAGTATTTATCAAGTTAAGAAGTTTTGGCAAGCAATTGCAGCTTCTCTTTTCCTACTTGCAGATAGAGTATACTGCAGTAGTATTTTGAGTCAATACAGCTCAATTATTCCTGAAGTTTGTAATTTTTGAGATTAAAATAAAGAACCTTATATTATTGTTGTAGATCACAAAGCATGGTGTATTCTCACAGCAAATGAACCTTAAGTCATTCCTGAAGTATACCTAGTGAAAATAGCAAGCACTATTCAATATTGGTCTATACCAAATACAAGGAGAAGCAGTAGTCTTCAAGAAGAGAAGAATAAAGTAACAATTCTCTCTCCCCATTATTCCTGCTTCCTTCAATATCCTTACACTTTTAAACTTATATATTTTCTGGATTATAATCCAGTGGTCCTCCGAAAATCCTATTGCAAATTCTGTTAGGCACACTAGCCTACATTTTTTGGTCCTTGCCGGGCCTGGATTCTACCCACGCCGTGGAAATATACTTCGTCTACTCTTCGGACCAAAAACCTACATTTTTTGGTCCTCAACGAGCCTGGATTCTATCCACGCCGTGGAGATACATTTCATCCACTCCTCAGACCAGAACCCTATATACTTGGTCCTGGATTCTATCCACACATTGGATAATCACTTTGTCCACTCCTCATACCTACAGTGTATATTGTTTGTAAAACATAACTTGTACTTGTACAATTCTAATACTCTATTGTATTTTCAGCCTATGCTGACTGGATTACATACTAAGAGCAGTCATAGCAGGCCTAGTGGTAAGAAAAGGTGCAAGAATTCTGGTAGAGCAGTGCAAGGGACAACAGTCTTACTGGATAATCAGGTAAGTGACAGCCTTCCTTATAACACACTGTCATACACCACCCCTCACAATGCCAGACTCACAAGAACTTGCCACAGATGCCTCCAGACTTAAGAGCTACAAGCAGAAGAGGGCAGTCATCAAAGGAAAGTTAACTAGATTCTACCAATATGTTTTGTCAGTTCAAGTCGACCAAGACAATATTGAAGAGATAGTCTACAGATTATCTAAAGATAACACACTATTGAGGGACTTTGAGGAAATACAGGACAAGATAGAAACATGTGACACAGACCCGGACTGGGAAGCAGAAAGACAAGCTTTCGAAGAAACATACTACACAACTGTAGGCATGGCTCGTAAGAAAATTAGAGACTATGAAACACAATACTTACAGGCTAACATGCCACAAGTTCAGCCTCAAGACACAACTCAACCTAACACTCAAGCTAATTGCACTCCTAGAGTTCAGCTACCAAAGATAAATTTGCCACACTTCAATGGCAAGCATTCAGATTGGCTACCATTTAGAGAACTGTTCATCTCGCTTGTTCACAGCAACAATTCGCTTGATCCAGTTCAAAAGTTTCACTATTTGAGAATAGCATTGCAAGGCTCAGCCAATAAACTTATTGACACACTACCCTTAACTGCTAATGGTTATGAAACCGCCTGGAACTTGCTAAATGAAAGGTTTCAGAACAACAAAATTATACTGCAACAATTGTTACAATCTTTGATTGACTATAGCAAGATCCCTAAGGAATCACCCAGTCAATTAATGGACTTGCTTGACCACTTCACCAGACAGGTTAGGTCAATAGAATCTATCACACCAGAGAACCTTAGATGGGACTACATGCTCACTCATCTTCTCACGTCTAAACTTGACCCTGCTACGCTCAAAGCATGGAGCCTAGAGGGCACAGTAGATCAACTAAACACATTCAAGGAACTCTGTAACTTCCTACAGAAAAGGGGACAAGCTTTGGAGACACCAGATAGCTCCAGCAGGCCTAAAACTGTACACAATACACAGAACAAGCCTATCTACCACAGACAAGTGAGCCCACGTACCTTTGTTGCCCATGCAGCCAACAATTGTATACTGTGCAGGCTAGAGCACCCACTACACAAGTGCGAAGACTTCCATAACCTTAACAACACACAGAGATGGAACTTTGTAAACAATAATAGACTATGCAGTAACTGTCTCAGAGCAGGACATAACGTCAGAAACTGCACATCTACATCTTGTTATAAATGCCAACAACGTCATCACACTCTGCTACACCAAGACAAGGTTCGCAGCAATGAATATAGGCAACATGCAACTACACAATACACTAGTAGATTGCCTAACAAAAGACAGAACGGAAACCAAAGCCACAATGGTACTAGACAATCTCCAACTACTAACAGCAGCAATGCTACAGGCTCAGCATTTGCTAATAATGCACAGATCACTCCTAAAACTCATACATTTCTTGCCACAGCAGAAATACTAGTCAAAACTCAGAATGGCAGACTCATAAAAGCCAGAGCATTATTGGACTCAGGTGCCACTCATACATTCATAACTCAAGACCTGGCTGATAGGCTACAGTTACAAACAAAGCCTACCACCATAGCTGTGACCGGTGTAAACCTGCACACATCCAACATTCTAGAAATTGGGCATATACAGATAAGTGACGCCCATGGCAATGGCTACAAAAGACAGTTACAGTGCCTCATCATTAACCAGATTGCCAAAGACATTCCCAGTGCACCTATAGATGTCACTAGCTTAAGGATTCCAAATAACATTGTGCTAGCAGACAACAAATTTCACATACCCGGTGGCATTGACATATTGCTAGGGGCAGATGTATTCTGGAACTTGTTAATGGGACATACTATACCCATCAACAAAACCAACAAACACAAAGCTTATATAAGAGAGACCAGACTGGGTTGGATTCTCTCAGGACAAATACATTATGCATAGGGTAGAAGACAAGAACCACGCTGCCACTTAAGCATAACAGAACAAATACACAAGAACATGCAAAAATTCTGGGAAATTGAAGAAATTATCCAACCAGTAAGATCAGAAGAAGACTCCATATGCGAGCAACATTTTCAAGAAACAGTACAGAGAGATAAAGATGGACGCTACACAATAACCCTACCATTCAAGAAGCCCACAGATAATCTTGGTGCCTCCAGAACTGGAGCTCTGAAACGTTTCTTCTCTAATGAAACCAGACTCCATAAACAGCCGACTATACTCCAACAGTACTCAGACTTCATGCAACAATACGAAGCTCTAGGTCACATGACCCAAGTAGAAGAAAGTTTCTACCAGGATGGCCCAGAAGCATATTATGTTCCACACCAATTTGTCTTAAAGGAAGACTCAGAAACCACAAAACTCAGAGTAGTCTTCAATGCTTCATTCAAAACCTCTACAGGTACATCACTCAATGATATTCTATACACTGGACCCTGTGTACAACCTGATCTCTACACCATACTTTTGAAGTTCAGATGCCACCCTTATGTTGTGAGTGCTGACATAGAGAAAATGTACAGGATGGTAATGGTACAGCCACAACAGAGAGACTTCCAAAGAATCTTCTGGAGACATTCTAGATCCACTCCAGTGAAGATATATCAGCTCAACACTATCACATATGGACAAGCCTGTTCAGCTTTTGAAGCAACCAGAGTACTCAACCAGTTAGCCGAGGATGAAAGAAATAGATTTCCCACAGCATCCAAATTGCTATCTACTTGCTTTTATGTTGACAATCTCCTTGCATCATTCTCTACAGAGCGAGAAGCTATACTAGCAGCCACAGAAGTATCACAACTGTTACAGGCAGGTGGATTTAACCTAACACAGTTTTGTTCCAACTCACAAGAGGTTTTGAGAACACTGCC
The DNA here is from genome assembly GCA_964059195.1 of Ectobius pallidus. NCBI lineage: Eukaryota > Metazoa > Arthropoda > Insecta > Blattodea > Ectobiidae > Ectobius > Ectobius pallidus. The sequence continues at coordinate 58,255,129 of CAXKWD010000005.1, forward strand.
ACAAGAAAAGCTCTCTAAAGCTACACTTACTCAGTTAGAAGAGCAGGATACAGTCAAAACACTAGGATTACACTGGAATCCATTACAAGACTTGCTACAGTATACAGTGAAGTCATTACCAGAAGCTACTACCAAGAGACAGATTCTATCTGCCATCTGTACTCTATATGACCCTCAGGGACTAATTGCCCCCATCATCTCTGCAGCTAAATGTATTATGCAACAGATTTGGCTAAATGACATAGGTTGGGACCAGCAAGCTCCTATTGCTATACAGAAAACCTGGAATGAACTATATTCACAACTTCACTATGTAGAGCTATACAAGATTCCAAGAAACACTCTAATACTCAATTTCAGTCATGTGGAACTGCACTTTTTCAGTGACGCCAGCTCACAGGCATATGGAGCAGCATGCTACATAAAATCCAAGGACAAGAGCCACAATACACAAGTTCAACTACTGACAAGCAAATCTAGAGTGGCCCCACTTAAGCAGATTACTTTGCCCAGACTGGAGCTCTGTGCAGCTCAGTTGGCAGCCTGCTTATACCAAAAAGTAAGCTTATCTCTACAGATCACAATATCAGCAGTATATTTCTGGACTGACAGTCTCATAACCTTACAATGGATCACACAGCCTCCACACAAATGGAACACTTTTGTAGCACACAGAGTAACCAAAATTCAAGCTGCTACAGAAAACTGTCAATGGAGACATGTGCCAACACAGCAGAATCCTGCAGATCTCATCACTAAACCTGTCTCACCTAACAAGCTACATAACCAAACTCTATGGTGGAATGGTCCAAAATTCCTAACACAAGATGAATGTTTTTGGCCTACCACTGACAATGTATTTCAGACAGAAGAAATACCAGAAACCAAGAAAACAGCAAAAGCCTTTATGATCACAAGTACACACAATGAATACTTGCATAGATATTCCTCTTTCAGAAAGTTACTCAGGAATACAGCTTATATTCTGAGATTCAAACACAACTGTCTACACAAGTCTGATAGATTTATTGGCCCTATCAGCTTGCAAGAGCTACAGAAAGCTCATGATGTTATCATACATGCTACTCAGAAAGAAGCCTTCTCAGAAGACATAGCTCATGTCAGAAAGAATAATTGTGTTTCTAGAAGCAGCTCACTACTGCAATTGCATCCTTATCTAGATAAAGATAGCATACTTAGAGTTGGTGGAAGACTGCACCATACTGATCTAAACTACAATGCTAAGCATCCAATTATATTGCCTGCCAAGCACCACATAACTAATATTATTGTCAGAGACACACATCTGAAAAAGTTACATGAAGGCCCTCAAGGCATACTGTACACATTAAGGCAGCAGTATTGGCCCATTCATGGAGTTCAAACTGTAAAATCAGCATTAAAAGGATGTCTTACTTGCTTTAGACACAGCCCTGTTAAAGCACAGCAAATCATGGGAACTTTGCCCCAAGCCAGAGTTACACCCAACCGAGCTTTCGACACCACAGCCATAGACTTTGTAGGTCCTATCTCTCTAAAGGATCATGGTAGAGGCAAAACAGTATACAAAGCTTATATATCTATGCACATATGTCTATGTACCAAAGCAGTACATATTGAATTGGTAACAGCAGCCACTTCAGCAGCATTCATTGCATCCTTGCAAAGATTCGTATCTAGAAGGGGACTACCTTCCCACCTATATCTAGATAATGGCAGAAACTTCGTAGGAGCCTCACGAGAGCTGAGTGAACTCTATGAACAATTCCAGACGGAGCAAGCTAACACAGATATCATGAACTTTACAGCAAATCTAAACATACAATTCCATTTTCTGCCACCAAGGGCAAGCCATATGGCAGGACTTGTAGAAAGATCTAACCGCAGCATGAAAACCATTCTATACAAAGTGATGAAAGACACTATCTACAGCTATGAAGAAGCCAGCACTCTTCTATGCAGAATAGAAGCCATCATCAACAGCAGACCACTGACACCGATGAGCAGCGACTCGCAAGACTACATGGCATTGACCCCAGGTCACTTCCTTATTGGTGCTCCTTTGAATTCTATCCCTCACCCAGATTTACAGTCTATAAACCTATCCAGGCTGTCACGATATCAGTTGTTAGAGCAACAGTCACAATGCATTTGGACCAGATGGGTCAAAGAATACTTAAATACTTTGCAACAAAGACAAAAGTGGAACACAGAAACTCAAAATCTACACATTAATCAACTAGTTATATTGATGGTGGATAATATCCCTCCTATGCATTGGCCACTGGTTAGGATTCTAGAAGTTGATCCTGGGCCAGATGGTAAAGTTAGAGTAGCAACAGTTAAAACTGCTAATTCGATTCTAAAAAGGCCTATATCTAAGCTGTGTCCACTGCCTGCTCAGTAAATTTTTTTTTTTATTTTCTTGGGCCCCCCCCCAGTATGTAAGCTCGTAGAGCTTAGAGCCCATTTTTTATACTTTTATAGCAAGTACTAGTTTACGAAGTATTAATATAAATCGCTAGATGGCACTGATGCCAGTTACTATCAGACAGAATTCTTGGCACGCTTCTACTTATTTATTTAAATTTGGATAAAGAAAGAATCTATCATACTCTGTATTGTGATAAACTAAGGAATAGTTTTACATATTTATTCTTGTTACTATTAGCTATTATCATCAGATTAAATAATTAATGTTAATTAGCAACAGAAAGCTGCATTGCCGACATCGAGCTGATATCGACAAGTCGAGTGACAGCACTTTGACATTCTACTTGGCGCTACAGCCAGAATACATTAGCTTACTTAGAAGCGTCATATCGATTAGTGCAATTGATTATAGAAGCAGCTCTTGAATAGATCGATTATTCACCGCATTGTATTTATTGAATTTCTCTGTAATTATACATTACAATTATAATGCAAATGCTCACATACCAATCTTTTATGTTACAGAATAATTACAGCATGTTATTATCTTTAACTCTGCCTTTATTCTGGATGGAAGCTACGTGAAACTTCTGGAAGAGCCTTCATGAGATTCTAGAACCTGACTCTTTGTAAGATGATTATGTGAACGCATTTTGGCCGTTAGACTTTATTCACTCTCTCACCGATCGTCGCTTCGTAAGGGCACAGCCCCAATTTAGCAACAGACCACAAGTCTGCATATTAGTAGTACAGTTACACCACAGCACCTACGAGACTACAGCATGGAAACAACGCAGATATTCAACGCATAGCCAGTTTGGAGACTGGAATTGCAGCAGCCCTGGAACTTTGTGGAGCGTAGCTTGTAGCCATGGAAGGACTCGCTACTGGCCACCGTTCAGGATGATCTACATCGCCATAGAACTTCAGCTTCAATAACTGTACACCCCATAACCACAGTCCGGCTAAATGCAGTCACATTCTCATCAGATGTAGTCGCAAAACAAGTTAAGTAAAATAAAACAAATTGTATTAACACACAAAGCCAAGTAAGGCTTAGCATCTTTATGTAGCTAAAGTAAATACTGCTTGTATAATTGTAGGGAGTTTTGGCATCCTTGCAGCTCCTCTTTTCCTCTACGTGCAAGCCAAATATGCTGCCGTAGTAGTTTGAATAATCTATAATCTTACTCAAAGACCAAGGAATGGTCTAGCAAATTGATATTTTGCAAATAGTAATTCAGTATTTATCAAGTTAAGAAGTTTTGGCAAGCAATTGCAGCTTCTCTTTTCCTACTTGCAGATAGAGTATACTGCAGTAGTATTTTGAGTCAATACAGCTCAATTATTCCTGAAGTTTGTAATTTTTGAGATTAAAATAAAGAACCTTATATTATTGTTGTAGATCACAAAGCATGGTGTATTCTCACAGCAAATGAACCTTAAGTCATTCCTGAAGTATACCTAGTGAAAATAGCAAGCACTATTCAATATTGGTCTATACCAAATACAAGGAGAAGCAGTAGTCTTCAAGAAGAGAAGAATAAAGTAACAATTCTCTCTCCCCATTATTCCTGCTTCCTTCAATATCCTTACACTTTTAAACTTATATATTTTCTGGATTATAATCCAGTGGTCCTCCGAAAATCCTATTGCAAATTCTGTTAGGCACACTAGCCTACAGATACTGTCTCTTGAATTAACTAGTAATTATTCTACACTCAACTTTTTGAATTATCTAAATTGTAAACCTTATTAAATGATGGCTATATTTGACCATAAACTATAACTGGTCAAGAATATTGAGTACAGTTAATGCTGACAGTCGAATTAACTAGTAAGAAATGCCTTCTGCACTAAATAGGTTTGAATTGGCTAAATCATGAACTGTATACTTCATTGGCTATAACTGGCCATAAATGTAACTGCTCAAACAATAATTGATACTGTTTCTTGAATTAATTTAAGTGGACTTTCTGCACTAATCAATTACCTAATTAGTGAACCTTATTAACTGATTGGCTATATTTGGCTATAAACTATAACTAGTCAATTACTGCTGACACTTGAATTAACTAGCAAGAAATGCCTTCTAAATAGGTTCGAATTGTCTCAATCATGAACCATATAGTTGATTGGCTATAATTGGCCATAAATATTAACTGGTCGAGATAATTGCCTATGATTAATTAACCAACAAGTAAACTACAAACTCCACAAGCAATCAAACTTATAAGGTGAATAGAGCTATTTTAGTTTATAGCATACGTAACTTATTTTTCAGCAAATTATTTTGATATATTTTTAGGTTAATTTACAAGAATTTGTTTCCAATAGAGACAGTTGCACAAATGACAGAAAAGGCCCCTATTACGACAGACCTGTGGTGAATTGTAAACAAGCAAATCGATAAGGATGCACAACTCTTAAATCGCTACCATACTTCTTAGCAAGATTCTCAAAATAGTTTCACATATGAGGGCATTAAATACTAGAAAATGTGAATAAGAGAATAACCCGAAATATGAAAAAGCATCAAACAGAAATTATCAAACGGAATTAGCTAAGTACAATTTTTGCAGGCTACCTGACATCGCCATCTTGGCAACTACATGAGTGTGAACCTAACAGGCTCTCAATTTGTTATGCATCTTCATAAATAGAAATCAAGGAAATACTTAAAGCATGAATCCCAACTGTCTGAAGGACACACGGGAAACCACATAATCTTATAATGACGAAGACTCACATAATTATTCAGACATCAAACCCGCAGCCGACGAGAAGTTCTTCAGCCAACCGAACGAAATCACTTCACTACTGACACTGAACTCCGCACGGAAAAACGGACAGGAACTGGAACTCGCAAGACAACAGTGCGCAAACGCGGAAAATTTCTAGGTCCAGAACATTGAGCTAGAATAGAACTGGAGTTAGCAGTCCAGCACAGCAAGTGAGGCCGACTGCTTCGACTAGCTCCGCCTGGAAAATCTGGCAAGAAGCTATTTGTCTGCTCAGCAAGAAATGTCAAGTAGGCATATGTGCCTGAAAATTTATTGTGATAGAGTGAACATTACCTTACCTTTAACTCCAAATAATTTATTTTTATCAATACGAATGGTTTTACCAGTGACTTCTCTTTTCATTATGTAAGTCTAACCGACAAATTCGCGCGAATTCAATACAACATTTATTACTAGGGCCCAGATTCTTGTGTTTTAAACTATTTTATTCCTCCTTGCTAGTTAAGTGTGATATTTGAATATAATTATTCGTTTCATTGTCAAAAGTTACGTTAAATTAATATTACGTTGAAATGTTTAGAAATTAAAATATATTTGATATTTGATAACACTTTTAGGCAGTACCAACTGCAATCGGTCACATTAGATATTTACATTAATACTGTACATATCTTTAAGAACCTAAGCTATGAATATTTACAATCTTTCAATTACATTAGTCAAAATTATTATTCTAAGGGCCGATTGTATAAACATCACTGACTGGAGATCAATTATGATCTAAGTTCAGAAAATGATCTGAGTTCAGGCTCGAGTCGTATTGTATAACACTGATCTAAGATCAACTAATCGAAGTTCAATTTTGATCCTAGTTCATACATTAGCGCTTGGCAACATCGCAGAAACAGATGAGTACCGCGAGACGAGAGCATTGTTATTCTGTTTTCCTCCGTATTTAGACTGTGCTATGCGAAATGTGTTATCAAAATTAAGCAGAAAAAGGATCGTTCCTAATTGAAATTGTCTTGTGAAAATATAAAGATATTGTAGAATCCAAAAAGACGTATGCGAATATCAGTGCAAGAGCAAAATGCGATGAAAAATGTTCTGGTAATTTCATTCCTGGCGTTATAAATCGGCTAAGGACGTAGGCCTATAAATGCTTCGTCTCATGAATTGTATAAGAGCGGAGACGTAAAACTTAAGGAATTTTTGTTCATCTGTTATGTTTGTCATTCGTGGAAACCAGGTAGCCTATTCCACTGAACTTTTCTCTATCGATTTTAAACTTAGCCTAATAGCCCACTGAAGTTTTTACCTCATGACTGCCTTATTACAATGTAAAATATCGGTTCTGAAAGAGTTAATAGGTCACATAAAGAAAGGTAACGAAGAAAGCATTTGGGGAAAATCCAAAAACAGGTAGCCCCTTAAGATCCTCCCATTCGAGATTTCCTAGTAGTTCCACCATAATCTCCTAACTGTCTCTCATTTAGCAGCGTTGAAAATTTGGAAATTTTTTATTTTTCCCCCTTTCTACTATTCAATCTCTTTTCTCCTTTACCCTACCTACCTATTCCTACAATAGAAAAATTGAACCCAAGGAGATTCGAGCACGTGACCGCTAGCATGACAGCCACTCGTTTTACCACTACGCCATCAAGTGAACATTGAGGTGAAAAGCGAGAATTCCTGTGTTTAAGGTTAGGGAGCTGCATGAAATGGCGAAGATTGATAATTTCTTATTAGTTGCAATTGTGGTGCAAGGGTTATTTTCGTATTATAGTAAATAGTGCAACATAATAATAACGTACAGGTTATGCTGTAGAGTTGTGTTACACTGCATTATAAGGAGCCTAAATCATAGCCTGTATACGCACAACTACTTTATAGCTAGAAATGTACGCACAACTACGTTATAGCTAGAAATGTATGAAGTTGTCTTTTGTGTATTTTCTTTATATTTATCATAACCACACAGGTAGGCCTAATATTATGTTTATAATGAGCTAATCTTATGTCTCAAATACGAAAACAGCCCCTTGAACTGAGATCAACTAGTTTGATCGGAGAAATTTCTCCAGTCAAAATTGATCCTAGTTCAGTGCGAATTGATCTCAGATTAGCGTTTATACAACAAAAATTTCCGAGTTCAGCGTGAACTGAGATCAATTTAGTCTCTGATCCAAGATCAAACTGTTTATACAATCGGACCTTAGTTATACTCAAGCCATAACCCAAGTGACACTAAATGAACAACATATACAGTACTTACAGATTACACATGTAATTACTTACGCTAAGTTGCTCTATTCTATTTGTAAATTTGATTCGAAGTATTCTTTAACATTATAAAAAAGGATTTTTAAAGCTAGGAATATAGCTTTTTGTGAAAACAAATTTGGGGATATTTCTTGAAGTTTATATGGTAATTTGTTATATAATGTTGTCCCAAATTTATTTTGATTTCTAGTCTGATAAATAAGCACTTCGTGTTTGATAGGTTTTTATGTTATATTTTACTAATGACAAGACATCAAAAACATACAAATTCATTATTGTTAGTGAGCCTGTCTCAATAAATAGTGGTTTGCAATGCTCACATTTTTTAGCATTGGTTATTATTCTAATTGCTTTTCTTTCTGGATAACTAATACTTTATTAATTCCTACACCATTTCCCCATAGGCTACTACTAGATCACACCTTATTATGCTATGAAAAAATGCATAATAGGCAGTCTTTACATAATCTGAAGATACTTACTTACTCAATGGCAATAGACAATTCCTAAGCAAGCTAAATGAATATTATCTGTTTTATGGAACCCGAAGGTTCATTGCCGCGCTTACTTGTGTCTGCCATTCAACCCTATCTCCATCCAACCATCACTCGCAAATCCTACTTCCCTTGAATCTATCCTAATATTGTCCTCCCACCTGCGTCTAGGTCTTCCAAGTGGTCTATTCCTTTCGGGTCTCCCCGTCAAAATTTTTAAATATGTCTTTCTTCCCCCATGCGTGCAACATGTCCAGCCCATTTCATTCTCCATGATTTAATTAGCTTTACTATATCCGGTGACGAGTACAGGTTATGAAGCTCGTCATCAAGCCGTTTTCTCCAGTCCCCATTTTCATCTCTCTTAGGCCCAATTATTTTCCTAAGCACCCTGTACTCGAACACTTTCAGATATTGTTCGCGAAGAGTAAGCGACCATGTCTCACATAATGTCTCACATAATACAACCGGCAAGATAATTGTATTATAAATTTTTATTTTTGGATTTGTAGACATTAAACGAGAAGATAAGAATTTCTTACCTGCATAAAAACTAGCATTTCCTGATTTGTGTCTACACTTAAATTCGGCCTTTATATTATTTGTGTCTGTAATTATTGCTCCCAGATAAACAATTCTTTAATCTACTTATTAAATAGATTACACATGAGAGCCTGTTACAAATACTTCAAATCTAAGTTAATCAGTTTCAATCATTACCTACCTCAGCTCATCCTTTTATGCAAAACTAAGTCTGCCCATTGTTGTGTTTTTTTTTATTAGTTCTTCGATTTTTCCATGCATTGCCATCCTACCTGAATTATGATATAGGAGTATCCTAAAAATTTCTAACATCTGGATTAAGGATTAATTACTAAATGTGATATTAAACGTTATTATCACAATAAAATACACTTAAAATGAATGATGACGATTTTGAAGTAGAACAATATATTTCAATTTCTAAAGATTTCAACGTAATACTAATTTAATGTAATAAGTGTAGTATTGAATACATGCTATTTTGTCGGTTAGGCGTACATGTATGGAAACGACAGGAAGTCACGGGTAAAAACATACATATTAATATTAATCTTAATTATAATAATGACATGCTTTTAATATGTTAATACTAATTATTCTTATAATGCATGCAAGAAGAACTGTCTTACAATGATTCGTCAACAACATCTTCAATTTCCAAACCAAACATGTGATAATTCCATACAAGAAAGGCGATTTGACGTTTCGTATTGAGCAGACAAATAGTTTCTTGCCATAGTTTCCGGGCGAGACTAGTCGAAAAAGTGGCCTCAGTTCTTAGTACAGGGGATTGTATTTAGTGCTAAGTCCAGGTATATATATATATGGAGGTCAATGGTCCAGAATAATGAAAAGACGAAAACGAAGAGGAAAGTGTGACGTCAGGCTTCAGACGTCACACAGCAATGTGTTGAAGTTAATGGAGGGCATCTCAAGGACAACTTATTCAAAAAGTAAGACCAGAATTGCAAATCCAAGACTACAAGACATTTAAAAATGTTCAATGTAGCTTATTTCTTTGTTAAATAAATGAGTTACACGGTTTTGAAAATGGGTAACGATAAATGCCGCACCCTGTACAACCAGTTTCTGTAATGTTCCTGCAACATTTTTATTATTTATTTTATTTATTTATATTTATACAAAACAAAACAAGACCACCCGAATGAGCATGCGCTCGTGCTCGGGCACAGTTCAGTCATTTACATTACAAAATACAAATTACAAATACATAAAGAAAATATAATATTAAATCAATACCTAAAAAATAATAATAAAAAAGAAAGAACAGAATAGTAAAAAGGAAAAGTAGTAAGAACAAAAATTGAGACCCTGAGTTATTACAAATAAAATCGTTCCTTAATTGTCTACTAAGTACAGAGTGAAGTAACTTTTGAACTATGAAATAAGAGTTTTGATAAACTTATTGAATTTTTTGTTGTTCATATGTACTATTTCTGGATGTGACCTAATTATAGAGTTATAGAGTCTTGGACCATAATAAATGCTATGTTTAGAGCCAGAAGAGGTGAAGTATTTTGGTTCTATTAAAGGTAATGTTTTATTTCTTCTAGTATTGTAGTTATGAGGATCCGATACAAGTACGTTGCGGTATTTTTGAAAGTATTTTAAAAGTGTGAGCTTATAAATTTGTTCTACAGTCATCACATTAAATTCAGGAAATATCAATTCTGTTGGATATTCTATAGGCTTTTTTAAACAAATTTTTATAATTCTCTTCTGTATTAGAATCAAAGGAGTCAATACAGATGTGCCACTTCCCCCCAGCCAATGATACCATATTGGAGGACAGATTGTATTAGAGCTAAGTAGACTGTTCTTAAGACTTCAGTCGGTAAATATTGTTTTAGACAGACAAATTTGTATAATGTTTTTCTTAATCTGGTACATAAATATGTGATGTGTTTGTCGAATTTCAGATGACGATCTATAATAATACCAAGGTATTTGACCTGATTTGTCTCCTTCACATCCTGGCAGGTACATGAATCAGATTCACAGTTGATATCATGTAGTCTTACGCACAAGTTTTGATCCATTTTTAATTGTGGAGTACCAGCAGTTGTTAATGAGAATGGAACACAGTTTGTTTTATCTATATTTAATACTAACCTATTGCAGTCAAGCCAACTTTTAACTACTCTTAATCCCTTAGTAGCCCATTTGTAAGTATCCTGCCAAGTTGGAGCGGAAAATATCATCGGCATAAGAGTAAAGACGGCCATGGAAATTATTTAAGTCCAAATGCAGCAACTCATTTATGTAAATAATGAAAAGAATTGGACCCAAAATTGTTCCTTGTGGCACACCAGTATCCACATCTCTGATATCACTAAACTGATCCTTAATTTTGGTTATTTGCGTTCTATTATGTAAATAAGACCGAAATAAATTTAGTGCAGCACCTCTTACTCCACTTTGCTCTAATTTTTCTATAAGAATCTTGTGGTTTACAGTGTCAAAAGCCTTTTGCAAATCCAAAAAAATACCTAGACTTTTGTTTCCCGCATCTAATTCTTCGATAACTTTTCCTGTAACATTTATTATGGCATCATCTGTGCTTAAGTTATTTCGAAAACAGAATTGATTTGAATTTAATATATTATTTTTATTTAGGAAGTCCACCAGTCTATTTTTTATACATTTTTCTAACAGTTTCGATAGGCTAGGGAGTAAGGATATAGGTCTATAGTTATTTAAACTATGCTTTTCTCCGGATTTGTATATAGGTACTACGACAGCTTTTTTAAGATCATCTGGGAAAGTTCCTTGTGATAAGCAAAGATTAAAAACATGTTCGAGGGGCTTCGATATGTATTTAGAAATTGTTTTCAAGGTGTTGTTTGTTATTCCGTCCGTACCAGGGGCAACGTTATTTTTTAGTGAGATTATCATTTTATTGATTTCATCTTGGGTTACAGGGAGAAGAAACATTGACGAAAGCTGAGCAGGTTGTGGTATACATTTTTTATATTCAGGGATACTGTTTGGTGCTAACTTAATATATGAAGTGATTCTTTTTCCTATTTTCGAAAAAAAGGAGTTAAATTCATTTGCAATTTGGTCACTTCGCTTAATTTTTTGTCCTTTTTCATTTATGATTTCTAAGATTGGAATTTTATTATTTGAATTAGTATCAGTAGCTTCATTGACAGTGGACCAGAATTTTCTAGCGTTATTTTTATGTATTTCAAATTTATTTTTGTAATAAATAACTTTCATGGCTCGTATAGCTTTTGTTAATATATTTCTGTATCTCTTGTAGTATAATATTAGATTTTCGTTTGTGGGGTTTCTCCTAACTTTATTTGCCAAATTGTCCCTTGTCCGAATAGACAAAATTATTCCTCTCGTGATCCATGGCTTGATTTTCTTTAGTTTGCAAGGAACTTTTTTATTGTCAGTATATGAGCATTTGTTTAGATAATTTTGCAGCAAATCATGAAATATTCGAAAACTATTGTTAGCAATATTACAGTCCAATACATTTACCCATGTTTCTTTTTCTAATTCATAGATTAATTTGTTATAATTTACATGCTTTTGCGTATATATATCAGATTCACAATTTTGTTTGGAAGAACTTACATTTATGCCGGTAGGTGAATAATTAATTTGGAACAAGGCAAAAATTGCATAGTGATCAGTAATTGAACTTTTATAAATTCCAGGTTGAAAACTACCATTACAGTCATCTTTGTAAAATATGTGATCTAGACAAGAATTAGATGCAGGTCTAGTAATGGAATTTAAATACTTTTCGAACCCATATTCATGTAAAATATTTGTATACCTACTTCCAAACAAGTCGATATTTTCTTCTAGAATCTGTAAATTAATATCTCCAACAATGACATGTTTCTTACATTATTTAATATTGCGTAAGAATTGTTCTAGGCTATCGAGAAAGGTATTTTTGCAACAATTTGGAGATCTGTAAATTGCTGTTAACATAAGTAGATTATTTTCATAATTAATTTTGAGATGAATTGAATTGCATTTTTAAATATTCAAGGTCTGAGGCATAAAAATATTATAATAAATGAATTTTCTAATGAAAACATGTTTAATATACTTGGTTTAAATGAACACTGGTGTAAGCAGGATGAACATTTTTGAGAAATTGGATGACTATTGTTTAATTAGCAGTTACTGCAGAGAAAAACATGGGGGTGTGTCACTATATGTTAATAAATCATTTGTTCACAATTTCTGTAAGCTTGATTTGAATTACTTATGTAAAGAAATTCACTATGAAGTTAAAGGGATGTATTAAAAAGAACTAAAACTGGCCATAGTATCAATTATAGGCTTCTCATCAGCTACTCATAGCATCTTTACGACAAGCCTACTGGATACCTTGTATTCGGAGAGTAGTGAAATCCATTTTGCACAAATGCCCAACTTGCTTTAAGCTAAAAACAGAAGGTGCTCAACAATTAATGGGAAGTCTTCCTAGCCACAGAATCACTCCGGCTAGGCCCTTTCTTCGCACAGCAGTGGATTATGTTTGCTAATAAGTATTAGCTGGTCCTCCAACCCTAGTTCGAGAGGCTAGGCCCTTATTTATTTTAACCTAATTCTCCTATGTTCTCCCACAGAAAGGATTATTTCTTATTATTCTAATAGTTTTTTAAATTTTTTAACTAACAAATAGATGACTTGTTAAATAGGCAGTGTTTAAGGGTATATTGCAGCTGATTGGTATCAGTTCACAGTTTCAATAATGTAGTGTTTTTGTCATAGGATTCTATCGTTAGGCATTTGACGAATACAGAAGATTACATTCAAATGAACATGCAAGACACTCTTCTTAGCAGTATTCTCATCTCATTTCACACACATATCTTTTTCACATTGTTTTTCTCTGCTTTATTTTATAATGAAGACAACACGAATCCCTAATAGATAAATGCCTTTACTCAGTTAAACCAAACTCCGTGGCGCTACATTGCCGGAGGGACTTGGCCTACCACCCGACCGCTGCGTCATCTACCACAGGCAGATGGCAGGATTGGGGCATGTGGTTAGCATTCCGACACCCACGGCCGTTAATGTGGTTTTCATGCCCGGAGCCACTACTTCTCAATCAAGTAGCTCCTCAATTTGAATCACGAGGCTGAGTGCATGCCTGCCAGACATCCTTACCTCAGAAAAATCTGAGGAGGTACCGGGGATCGAACCTGGGCCGACGGATCTGTAGTCAACGACGCTAACAAGACCACCTTGTAAAACAGTCCTCATTGTAGAATGGTTAGGTTACGATATTGTAGCTGTTATAACCTTACTATTATCTACATCTGTGATATCTTCGTATTCTTACAGAATTTTCTGGCATTTTCCATATTAATGAATTATAATTTGTAGTGTATGATTTTTTATGTACTACAGTATGATTATATTTGCACTATGCAATATTTTTAGGCCTACTATTTGTATACCAAAAAGTTTGTTTTTATATACCATGAAAGTCATATACTTGTCTTACAAAATACTAAAAAATAAATTATTTCAATTTCAAAATAATTAAAACAGCAACTCACAAGATAAATGAGGAACATCCACTCAGTTATTGAATAAAATGAATATTGAAATATTGCACCAACCCAAGGTAAAGTGGCCAAATATACAAGCACATAACAATTAAAAGTGGTGATCTCGAGTGGGACACTTGTCCCCTATTTTTTTCCAGTCAATTCATGTAATTTACATTAAATATTATTATATTTGTTTTTTGTTGAGATTATTTTAACAATGTCATGAAATGCAGAATATTTTCCTAGGTTGAACTGATTAGTAGTCCATGACAGTATTCTACATAATTAGCATCAGGAAAAAATATAATGTGGAAAGCAATGAAATTTGAAATTCATACAGTCAGAACAACACATTCTATACTAACAATTGTGAGACTGGGATATAGATGCACTGGTACCTCGCTTAGTAGGCCTACTAAACTAAACTAAACTCCGTGGCGCTACATCCCTGGAGGGATTTGGCCTACCACCCGACCGCTGCGTCATCTCCCGTAGGCAGTTGGCAGGATTGGGGGGCATGTGGTCAGCATGCCGACACCCACGGCCGTTAATTGTGGTTTTCTTGACCGGAGTCGCTACTTCTCTATCAAGTAGCTCCTCAATTTTGAATCACGAGGCTGAGTGCACCCCTACCAGGCCTCCCTACCTCAGAAAAATCCGAGGAGGTACCGGGAATCGAACCCGAGCGACGCTAACCACAAGACCACGCCGGAGGACTAGTAGGCCTACTCAGCAGGTTAATGAACGATTATGTAATCTCAAATGGAAAGAATGGGTTACTTTTGATGTTATTTTTCTTAACCTTGCCATTAGTATGATCAAATATTGAAAATGAAAAGCATTAGATAAGTTAATATGAAAAGGCTTAAAAGCTACAAACATCAGTTAGAAAAATGTTGTAAAGAAAGAATGGACAAGAAATTAAACTTGGCATTAAACATAAGCAACATGTGAGAAAGTTCTGCTTCACTCACCCCATTTTTCTCGCACACTCCCCCTGCATTCTTGAGGTCCCCAGTCCACGCCAGGCCGAGAGTGCCCATTTCGAAGTCTCGGTACGTGAACATGTAGGCCAGACAGAACTGGTCATAGTCTTCCTCTGCAAACATGTAATATATGCAAAATATTACACATTTATCACGGTAATATAGCTATACTTAGAATATCTGCAGTGTTCTAAACTAGAAAACTATTTTAACCATTAACCTCTGTTGAATATCACATAAAGTACAACAACGTTTTTCTTCTCTAGCGAATAAAAACAGTTCCAGATATCAGAAAGATAGTGTTTAAATAAAAAACAATGAAACAAGCAGTATTTTGCTTATTTTTTCCTGTTTTACTTTTTAATTATTCCATCATTCTATTTCTGCGTCTATTTCTTTATTTTTCTTTGATGTCTTAGTTCTAGTGGCGGCTCGTGACTAAATACCCAAGGTAGGCGAGATACAGAATAACATACCGGTACCCTGTAGCCCAGGGGCGTAGCTACTTAAGAAGCTAGGGAAGCAGTGCTTCCCTAAGATTGTAGGCAAAAATTAAATTAATGTCTATCGTGTAATAGTCTGTAAATGCAAGACATTGAATTCGTAGATGAAGTACATTCTTTTCATCTGATCATGTGTTCCGTAAATGAGACAACATGAGATGCAGCAGTCTTATTGCACAGTTTGATGCGGCAGCCCAAGTTAGGAAGCTGCTTTTGAACAGCAGTCTTCTAGGCTGTACGGAAATGCAAGCTTTGTAGTTTTCCCGCCACTAAAATTGGTAGATTTGGAAGCGGTTGCAGTGTTGTATTCCACCGCATTAGCGCAGCATGCGTTAGGGTAGGTCCGCATGTGGTGTTGGGTGCGGTGTGGGCGGTTCTCTTTATCATCGTGGGTGACAGCAGTGATTCTTGTTATTGTGTAATTGAAGACATATTAACAAAGAAATTTAGTCTGCATTCGATCGAAGTCTATTGCCCTAAATAACCGTCTATACAAAATGTTTCCTGCGTTTGCTCCTACACATAGTCGTTTAGTAGAAATGATTCATTAAAACAGATCCCATATTGAACAGCTGTTTGACGGCATTGTTGAAAATAAGAGTGAATAGGATTCAGAAACCATTGTTTCTGCCCAAGGTCTGCTGACGACTATAAAGGGATTCGATTTCAATTTCTTTTTAGAAATATTTTCCTTAATATTTCCATTTTCTGATACACTATTCAAAGTACCTCAGACAAAACTAAATGATATTTCTTTCTGTATGCGAAAGATTGAACACTTTAAACGTCATTTGCAGAAACTTCGTGAGAATATTGATTCTGTCTGGGAAAAAATGGAAGTATTTTCGTCTGAACAGGATTGCTCCCAAAAATCTAAAAGAATTCGCATAGATTCAATTCCTGGTGAAGATAAGAAATCTTCATACAAAATACTTTTTTTACGAAGTAATTGATGTGGTATCTCTGAATATTTCAACCAGGTTTGCAGAGGTCCCCAGCTGAAATTTTTAAGTCTTCTTGACAGTAAGCAGTTTCAGAATTTTCAAGCTCAGTTTCCAGAATATACACTAGAATGCTTACAAGAAAATTATGGAATGCATTTCGACATTGCTGTATTGAGGAGTGAACTTTCTGTTGTTTATTGTGAATCTGATATGGCGAAGGAAACTGTTTATGATCTTAATGAATATATCCGGATCCTCGACTTACGAGCAGTTTTTCCTCAAACATACAAACTGTGCAGTCTAATCTTAACAATTCCAGCTACAAGTACAACAAGTGGAAGGTCTTTCTCTGCGTTAAAAAAGATTAAAAATTACCTGAGAAATTCTCAAACTCAGAAAAGATTAGCGGCACTCGCATTGTTAAACATAGAGAAGGCTCTGCTGAATGGATTGAGGAGCAGACACACATTCGAAGATGACGTCATAGAATTATTTATCGGGAGAAACAGTAGAATAGAGCTGACCTTCAAAAATTAAGGAAAGGATTTTAATCTAGTCTTTGCTTTTCCATATGTATGCAATCAGCTTCCCTAATTATTTATAGTACGCTACGCCACTGCTGTAGCCTAATTCTGGTAACGTGTCCCTACCCTGAAAATTAGAGCGATGTTCCGATCCCACCTGCCAGCATCTGACTATCTGATAATGCCATCATATCAAGATTCCTGTTTCACCAGTTGATTTAGAAGGCTACGTTCAATATGGCGTTTTGCCTGTTGTGTCCCAGGTGGCTCGTAAATAAGATTCCATCCTCTTCAAGCAAGAGAAGCTCCTCGCAACACTGCGCTTGTTGCCGGTATTGTTGCAGCTACGCTAAACAGTTTGTAAGCGTCCTTCAATAAGTTGCACTATAGACTTTACTGTTCACAAATCTCTTCACATTTTCCACAACACTGTCAGATACAATCGAACTGTCAGAATATACAAATTTCTGTTCGTTTCTCAGTCGAGAATGATCAAAGTTAGTCGAATAATGGGTTTTCAAAGATGATAGTGCAGAGAGGGGAAAAGTTGTGTTGAACACCTTGAATTTAGAAGAATACACTAAATGAAGAAATTCAAAGTTCGGATATCCCCGAAACTTAACCACATTGTCCAGTATTTCAAAATAGAGCTGTCTGTATGTTGTCAAACTTTCACTTGCAGAAACTCTGCTTCTTTAAAGGTGTCCGTTCTATTTCTTGCAAACTCCTAATATTCTGCAACTTTTATTTAATTTCTCATTTCAGCTAGCTCTCTTGTTTGTCCCTGTATTGCTGCAAAAGAGTGTTGAATATCCAGTGACTCTTTTTGGAGAATGTTAAATAGAGATTCTGTCATTTCAGATATTGTTCAGGCCTATTGTTTTTGCCTTAGGATTTTATCGTTAGACATTTGTCGAATCCAGAAGATTACATCCAGAATTGAAATTTTAAGTTCTGTAAATGATTTATCAAACACAGAGCACTATTCAAGGTTTCTGAACTCAAAAGGGCATCATCCTCAATATTCTGAAAAAGAGTGAGTAGTTTCTCTCTCTCACTGGCAATAGTAAAATAAGGAATAGAATAAATATGTTTGATTAGATCGTGGTGCTTAGGCTTATATCTTTCACCACGCGTTTCAGGGGTTATGTGGAGCAAAAAAATAGGGGGGCATCATGAGGAGGTAGTTTTCAAATATGGCGGCCGTTCAAAATGGCGGACAACTGTGAATCTTTGAATTCAATTAGATTAGATTAGATTAAATTTTCATGTAGTCCAACTGAACATAATCATACCTAGGTATTATGGGACTCGTCAAATGATTACAAACAAAGTAGGCCTACGTAAAAATTTACAGTAACACAGTCAAAGAATATGAAATACAGTATTTAGCATACATAATACAATACAATTATCTCGGGACTTGGTGGACCAATCTTGAATTTCGTTTTTTTTCAAAATGTAGGTTATTTCTTGGCCACTTTTTTGTTTTACATTTGCATGACCAAAAACACTATTTAATTGTCAAAACTAAAAATACTATTTATTTGTCAAAACTAAAAATACTATTTATTTGTCAAAACTAAAAATAACGAAATATTGGGCTTTTTGAAATTTACGTTTTGCGGTTTAATAGACTGACGGTTGGGTTTATCGAAAAGTGATGAAATAAACGTTGTAGAGAAATATCCCATCTTTAAAATGTAAAAACGAAATCGACGATCGGTTCAATGGAACCCGAGATATCCAGATTCAAAGCTGGCAGGGCGGTGTCGAGCGGTGTTCACAGAGGGGTCGGTGCCGCCTAGCGGGAGGCGAGACTTAGCGTGAAATCCTGCATTTTAATTTATTTCCATCATCAGTAATCTAATTATCATAAGATAATTTTACATGACCTACTGATGAGCACTATTTGTAACATGATTATTAATCGCCTAACAATATTGTATAATTTATCTGGGGAATGGACATCAACTGCTATAGTATACTTTATTAAGTGCCAGTATATTGCGGGGGACGGGAAAATGTTTGTCCGTCCGTCCGTCCGTCTGTCTGTACGCGCGATAACTCAAATATACTTTATCGGATTTTAATGAAACTTGGTATAATCGTTTATAATGTTCATGGGAAGAAGCCTATTGATATTGGTACCGGAGTAAAACCCAATTTAGTGTCTATTTTAAAGGCGCGATAATTCAGATACGCTTTATCGGATTTTCATGAAACTTGGTATACGCATTTAAAATTTCCATGGGAAGGCGTCTAATGATATTGGATCAAATCGGTTGACCGGCATCGGAATAATGCCCAATTTAGTGCTTTCTTATGGTAATATATCAGAAAGGCGCGATAACTCAAATGCGCTTTATCGGATTTTCAAGAAATGTGGTATACGCATTTATAATGTCCATGGCAAGAAGCCTGTTTATTTTGGACCAAATTGGTTGGCCGGTACCAGAGTAACTACTAATTAAAATTTACACGTTTATTTTTTTTAAATTACGTCTATACTACAATGGCGCATTTCTAATCAAGAGGGCTTTGACTCCAATGCAATCAGATGTTTGTTTATATCGTTGATCAATTTTAAATTGAGTACTACATGAATACTGTTATATACAGAAAGTATATTACTGTGAAATAATTAGCGGAGTTCTTGCTGCTGAATTTTGTGAAATGTTGAGATATTTTAAGAATTTCAAGTTGCAATACATTTAGCTTTGACAAATAACACTATTCCTTCACAAATGGTTATCAAATCATACCGTTGAACTGAGCGATATTACCGAAATGGTAACGTCTTGGACTAGTATTCTGGAGGTCCCAGATTCAAATCTCGGAGCCGGCCAATTTGACATGGATTTTTTAAATTTATTTTTGTGAGTGTGCGATTGTCAAGATATCGGAAATCTGTATTTCTGATGATTTTGGACGATTTTAATCTGATTTCTTCATATCATAATTGCAATTATAATTGATTCAACAAAAGCATTCTGGCAATTTGTTACACCAGTTTCCTGATTTTATTATTATAAATTATTTTCAATTCTGAAGACGAACTGGTTAAAGAAACTTCAAATAGGTAAAATAATTAAAAAATGAAAAAGTAATTCAACTTAGGTATGCATAGGATACTTGGGACAAAACTGTCTGAAATGAACACAGGCTGTGAGCAACTAAGAAATAAAAACACCTATAAATAGCCTTATATAATTTATTTATTTTATTCTGCCAACTACAGGAATAAATCCCAATTACAGTTGGCGTAGTTTCGCCAATACATGTTTTACACTATAAAAAAATACAATACAATAAATGAACGAATGTGCGAGGATAAAGAAAAAAATACATAAAAGATTTACAATAACTACAATTAATTTAACAAGACAATCTAAAAATTAAGCCAAATCATATGGAACATATAACAGTTTATGAAGAAGTCCTATGTACTGATTCAATGACAAGTCAAAATCCAGAAGAGCATTTTGAAGTGATAGAGAATTATATCGTTTACACATTTGGATGAAAGATGAACATTCTAATATTTTTGATTTAATGACAAGAATATATAACAATTCCCTATTCCTTAAATTTAATTGCACTACATTAAATTTAATACGTTTTAAAAGTTCATTACTATCAATTTTACCATTGATAATTTTATATAAGAATAACTGTTGCGTTACCAACCTTCTACCAATTAAAGTAACAAATTTAAATTCATTTAATAAAGTATTATAAGAAATTCTATCAATTAAAGCAGATCTATCATATTTTTTAAAATACATATATCGAAGAAAACTCTTCTGAATTTTTTCTATGTCATTAATATGAGTTTTATACAATGGTGACCATATAACTGATGCATATTCTAACTTACTGCGTACAAAACTATTATAAAGTAATTGTAAGACACGTTCGTCTTTAATATTTTTGGAATTACGAAAAATAAATCCTAACTGTCCATAAGCTTCATCTATTATTTTATCAATATGCTTTCTAAAATTTAAATTATGCGTAATAATTAATCCTAAATCTTTAATGGTAAATATTCTTGTTAACGTTTCCGAATTCATACTGTATTGAATAATCGGGTGAAGTGAAAATCTGTGAAAACTCATGAAATAGCATTTTCTAACATTAAACGCCAAATTGTTTTGGATACTCCATTCAAAAAGCTTGTCTATTGTTAATTGTAATTCCAATTCATCTGATAATAAACGTATCTCTTTATATATTTTTAAGTCATCTGCCAACAATAAGCATTTAGAATTTTTAACAATATCTGGTAAATCATTTATACAGATTAGGAAAAGAAGTGGCCCTAAATTAGAGCTCTGTGGTACACCAGAATTTACATCATAAACAAAGGAAGGACAATGATTAAAAACAACATATTGTTTACGGTCTTTTAAGTAAGAAGCTATCAGCTTCAAAAACATCGTATTAATACCTAACATAGACATTTTAGCCAACAGAATATCATGATCTAACTTATCAAATGCCTTTGCAAAATCAGTGTAGATAACATCAACCCTACACTTCTTATCTAGAGATTCTGATATGTCTTGAATAAAGTTCATTAAGTTTGTCAAAGTCGACCTTTGAGGAAAAAACCCATGTTGAAAAACAGATATATATTGTTTGACATGATAAAATATTCTATCATACAGAATCCGTTCTAAAATTTTTGCTGGCGCACTTATTAGAGCAATAGGTCTGTAATTCGTTACTTCTATTATCTCACCACTTTTGAATACAGGAGTTATTTGAGTGATTTTCCATACATCTGGAAATATTTGAGAACTAAGTATTCGGTTAAAGATTAATAGAAAAGGGGATTCTAATATCGTTGCGCAACCTTTTAATACGTTAGGAGGAATTCCATCATAACCTGCTGATTTCTTTGGCTTAAGCTTGTTAATAGCATTCTGATATTCCACACTGTCTACTGGGTATAGAGATAAGGAATGTGATGTGCGCATATTAACCGTATCTACTATTTTATAAGATGACTGCGTTTGAAGATATACACTTTGAAAATAAGTAGCAAACTCATCAGATATGGACTTTGAATTATTCATTATTGCACCATCTGAAGACAGAAAGATGCTAGAACTATTATTTTCAGTTCTTTTATTTTTCACAAAATTCCAAAAATATTTCGGATTAAGTTTAATATTTTGTTCACAAGTAAACATGTATTCATTGTACGTCTTTTTTACTAGCGTTTTAGCTAGTTTCCGAAGTTCTTTAAATTTCTCCATATAATATTAGTAGTATGGTTTTGTGACTGACGTCACAGGAGGATTGTGCGGATTCATGACGTCAAAAGTGGGCGTGGTCTGTGACGTCACAAGTGGGCGTGGCTATGACGTCAGTGGCGGATTGTATGACGTCACAAGTGGGCGTGGCTTATGAAGTGGGCATGGCTATGACGTCATGACCTTTGTCATGGTCACGTGAATCAAAATGGCGTCAGTTCCGGTTCCTATTTCAAATGGCGGACGAAGCGCGAAATTCAAAATTTGGAAATTTATCATGTAAATGGCGTCGGTTCCGGTTCCTATTTCAAATGGCGGACGAAGCGCGAAATTCAAAATTTGGAAATTTATAATGTAAATGGCGTCCGTTCCGGTTCCTATTTCAAATGGTGTAAGGTGGGAAATTTAAAATTTGTATATTGTTAGATGGCGGGTGATTTGAAAATTGCAAAAGGTGGAAATTGGATATTACAATTGCAAATTTCGGAATGTGGGAAATTTAAAGTTTATATATTGGTAGATGACAGGAGGAATGTTTTACAATATGGCGGCATCGCTTACGTAATCAGAGGAATGCTATGACCTATCTCAACAGTGGATTGTTTTATGACGTCACTTCTTACGTCACAGGCGGATTGTGGATTTTGCGGATTGGGAGGAATGCTATGACCTATCTCAACAGTGGAGTGTTTTATGACGTCATGGCTTACGTCACAAGTGGATTGAGCGGATTACATCATATGACAGGTGGATTGTTTTATGACGTCACTTCTTACGTCATAGGCGGATTGCGGATTGTGCGGATTGGGAGGAATGCTATGACCTATCTCAACAGTGGAGTGTTTTATGACGTCATGGCTTACGTCACAAGTGGATTGAGCGGATTAGATCATATGACAGGTGGATTGTTCTATGACGTCATGGCAGATTTCAACTTTATGTCGTTTTTGCATGGAAGCAGTAGGAAGTATTACTATACGTTCCCACGTTTCCTCACGTACGCCAGAACATCGCATAAATGCAACGTCATATTCCTCCACATAGGTTTTCTGTAAGATGTATATTTTTCTAAAACCTAATGACTCAGCCTGGAGTAAATGTGGTCGCTGCATCCGTTCCGAATGCCAAAAAATCTAAACCTCCTTATTTATTATCAGAATCCTTCGAAAGTGTATATGGTAGCTATCGTCTTAAAACTATATTTTTCCATCAGATATTAAATCCCCTGAAAAAGTTCTCTCTCCCAGGCAGAAGTGAAATATCTGACATAAGCTGGGGTAAATATACAAATCGGCCAGGAGCAGAATTTAACCTGACTATAATAATCCTCATAAGGTTAATCGGACATTCGAGAATTCCAAGAATGGAATATAAGGGACAACAATAGCAATTTCCCTAAATTAATATTTATGTGGGCCTGAATAATTTAGTACATAAATAACAGCCTGCATAAGCGTGAAAAGTTACAGAAGGACACTATGCTGTAGGCTTATTACACAGTCTGAACCTTATTACCCAAAAAATATCTCACATCTTAAATACCAATATATATCTGGCATATCTAAAGGTTATGTCTAGAATTACGAAGGCAGAGGCTATACTTCACCTAAGCATCTTTTAAGAAACAGCTAGTTAATAACTCAAACTAGAAAATACTACTTAACAAACTGAGCCAGAAAAATGAACCTATTCGTAACTCCAGAAATACCGCAGCACGATCCAGCAATGTATGACCCGCTCAGATGAGGAAACTCACTCACGAGTTTTCTATACAAAATCTATGTATATATATACATTTCAAAAGCCCTGTAAAATTAGGCAAACTCTGAAATGAAGGAAATTATGTGGGATTACTGAATCGCCATACAAATGTATAACAGGCAATGAGCTTTAATATCACGCAATAGCAACGCCCCCAAAGGACGTGATCTCCAACCCGACAAAAAATGGCGAACACTACAAGCCATAAAATATCGTGAAACTCATGCCCAAAGCTAGAACAATCCACCGAACTGGTGATTAACTAACCACATTAACAAGTACCCGTACAAAGTTAAGAAACGCATACTAACCATTATTGCATATGGCTTACAATGAAATGGCTAAATAGTGCAAAAGGCTAGAATAACTTGGTGAATGTCTCGAAATTTCGATAAGCAATATGCTTAAGGCTTGGAGTTTTCAAAATACTATATAACAAGAGACCCATGAAGCAACGTACTCACATCAGCCAGGAGGACGCTCCAGGAAAACGTGCCACACTCGACGGAACACAAACACCCACCCTCTCGGCCGGCGTACCAGACCTCTTACGCTAGCGAGCATAGGTGGCAGCACCAAACAGCCAGAATAAATGAAATTCACAAACCCCACGCCAGAGGGCTAGGACGGCGTAAGCAGAAGGCTTTAGAAAAACATTTAGAAAAAGAAAAATCAAAACTAAAGGGTACAAAACCGCACGCACAAGAGGTTAATCAAAGAGAAAGAATGAAAATGTTAAGCTTTAAGAAAACTACCGCTTAGGCGGGAGCACAAAACGAAAATATATATATAATTACAAAAGCCCTCACCAGAGGGCCAGGAAACGTATTTTTAAAATCGTTTCACATGTTATCTCTCTTACTATGCGGCGGTCATATAACGCTGTACAACAAGATGCTACTCTTATCGCTATCTTACAACTTCATTCATTGAGACTATGTCCTTTTAAATACCAATCGCGCATATTATAAAGTCGCAGACCAGACCCTTTAAATATTAAATCCTAAACATAGCCCATGTCTTATGTATTACATATTAAATTAGTATTATTAGTCAACGTTATTTTATTGCGATATATTAAAAACTTATATTGTAATATGTCAACGCTGAATGGGTCTTAGTTCGATTCCCGACTGGGTACAGGACTTTTCAGTAATGACATATGTCTTATTCCATTGTTTCATCTGTGAAGGAACCTTATATTATTATTGAGCTTATAGAGTATAACATGACACATTTGTCAGCATTTATTGCAGGAAAATGAATATTTTATTTCCGCAAGCATATAATGTTTCAGAAAAGCGCTGATCAGAAATAAATATCAGATTTTCGCGTTACGAGATTATATTTCTCATTTGTCATCAAATTTAATGTGAGAATTCGCGAACATGTATTTTCACAAGGAGGAAAAGTGAAATATCTAATTACGCTGAATTATGCTTTATCGTCGCGAGGCTAGAAGTCAATACGTCAGCATTATTTCCATTGGTGGAAAATATATTTGATCAGTCGTGAGGCTAGAATTTATTACGTCATCATTACTTTTATTCCTACTGTTGCGAGACTATTTCATAACGTCATCACTACAGACCTACTTCTCATGTAATGTTTGGCCGCTAGCTTTTAAATACTAGGTTGAAAGTTGCAATACATTCATTTGAACATCAGGAGAAGAGCTGTTAGCGAAAATTGAGTGTGATAAATTATATTTCAGCGATGAAGAAAATTCTACAGCATCATGGGTAAGTATATAAAATATTTTCTACAATGTTTATAGTGCTAGCCTATATGTTTTTTACTCCTCAATATGTATAGTACACTAGTCTAGTTTAATATTGCACAGCTATTATTCAAAATTAATTTTAGCTGTTAACAATGTCTTAGAAATTTTATAAATCACATGTGTATTATTCCTCACTACTGTTTTTCTTCTCACGATGAAACATGTCACACCCTAGGTCCCAGTCATATGAATAGAACTTCACTAGATTTCAAGTTTACACAGACTATGATTACATTTGAAAATATTAACAAACGAATTATATGCTTAAAAGTAACCTTCATCAAATTATGTAATGTTATCACGCTGCACCGTATGGTTTTAGAGTAAGGAATATTTTCGTACATGAAACAGATCTTTAGTAAGAGATCTTTAGATATCAACTATAATGGTACTTCTATAAGATTTCATCTTGTGCAAAATATTTTAAGTTATTACACACACACACACACATATACATGTTACAAACACTTTCACTATAGTTTTCTCTGAATGCTAAAAGTAGAGTGATGGATAGGAATGAATATATTGTTTCATATGAGAAGTATCTATAGTAAAACGCAGTATGTACATATGCAACGAGATGTAGTTATTATTAATATCATTACTATAATCATAATAATTATTATAGGTATACATTCTTAGGGTGGCGTGCACCAAACTCATGCAATTTACTCTTTTAGTAAGCCTTACTTCTTTAGTTCTAACTACTTTAGTAAGCTACTCTTTTAGTAACCGTACTCTTTTAGTAAGGACGGCGTGCACCAACCAGGAGTAAACTAAACTCGGCGGCTTTCAACATAGAGGAATGTACTAAAGAAGTAAAAATTTTATTTACTCCCAGAGTAAATGAACTTACTCCACAAGTGGTGGAGAACACCAACACGGAGTACGTTACTAACGTAGTAAGTTGTGGAGTAAATAAGGCCAATATTTACTCCTACTCAGGGGGTGGAGTAAAGTTGTGGAGTAAGTGTGTTCTGTGGCATTTGCGTGAGTTATGAGTTACATATCACATTAAATGGATTACATCGTTCAAACTGAGGATAAGTTATTGAGATGAATAAGGTTGTATACCAAAAATGGGAGTTGTGGCAGGTGATTTAATAAATATTAAGCGAACCATACCTAGTAGGGCATTTAATAACGTAAATAATTAAGCTCATAAATCCTTACATGAAATTTTGGCGTTTGGAAGAAACGATGTCAGATTCTCACTACATCCATGTGATTTCAGCCAGTCAAATGTGGAAATATCATTGCGGAGAGCGATCCAATTAGGAAGACGTCCACCAAAGGTGAGGGGAAGAGTGAGTGGAAGGGACGTTTGCATTGCACGGTACAAGGAGCTCATGTGCTCTTAAATATCTTCCTAGCTGGATCGGCCTTTAGATGTTGCAGTTCTCCCTAACTTTGGGTCAGAAAACGACGATGTATTTCAAGCTAATCATATGGATACAGATATCGGCGAGGTATAGTTCATTCCAATACATGAAAGCCTCCGTTCTTGGAGCTACCCAGAAAACACTTCCCCCTGCTACTTAACCATAGAATTACTGAACAATAGGTGATTCTCATTGTTAAACGATTTAATGTAATTATTGTAAATTAATTTTATTACATTACACTTCTATAGCTTAACTTAAAGCACAACATTGCGAATGCCAGATTATAATAATAATTATAAGAGCTAAAAGTTCAATAGTTGCACCCGCAGTGTTAATGAATAATATGTCCTTTTTTCTAACCCAGGTGTAAAAATGTCCAAACAGGCCACATCGGAAGAAAATTTGACTGACTCTGGGATTAGCGTACATTGAGAAGGGGACACATTGTAAAACCATTCGTTAAAGACTCCCCAAGTCTCGAATGGAGGAGTGAGACGAGACTTTCATGTTTGGGAATAAACTATAGCAGATGCTGCAGGTCTATAGTATGCTGCTAACTATTTAATTAACCCTGTGGACAGGAAAGTGAGAAGCATTATAAACTATATAGAAAAAAATGCCAACATGAGTGCCGAAAGAAAATTTTAAGGAGGGGCCCGGAGGTTGAAGCTGCACAGGATCTAGAGAAGTAGTCACTGAAATTATTTTTAAACACACAACCATCTACATAATTATTATTGGAGTTCATAGCTTCCGAAATATTGTACCGCCATTTTTTGTTTAAATATTACATTTCTCAGTTGTAATATTATTATTTTTATAAGGTAATATTTTTTTAAGTAAATGTTCTGTGCATTTGAAAAAGTACAGAAACATAATGCCCCTTATTAGTTTTGTTATCCTTTTTATCCCCCCTTTTTCATGATTTTGTGTAATACTTCTTATTAATATTGTTAAACAGTCAATAAGTATTAATAATTCATTATAGTGAGATTTATGATAAACAACTATAGAATAATTGATTTATCGTTTTTGGGGAAGAATATGTAACTTTAGGAAGTATAAATATTTTAATATATTTTAGAACTTTATTATTATTATGAGAGAAATAATTATAATATTGACAGTGAATGAATTATGAAAATCAACTGGAAATTCCAATTGTTTGCATTATAATACAGAAATAGTTTGCACAAAAATTGTAATCACAGTACCCATACGTAGGCTACTAAACTGAAAATACTCAATTGAAGGAATTAAAATTAGTAATGAATAAAACATTACTATTAGACCTATTTTAAAACATGAAGATTGTCATTAGTAATATTTGGAACAACCCAAATTCATATTCATTGTTTCAGCGAACATTTCCTTTTCATTATCTGGCACTTGAATAATACTGGCAATTGAAATGCACGTGTTCTGCTGCGCTGCACTAACGTTTCTGCTCTGTTCTGCGCAGAATTCGACTACTTCTTTAGTAAAAATCGCTTACTACTTTAGTAACAACTAAAGAAGTAACTATCAATTGAGCTCTCCAACACCAACTAAAAGAGTAAGTTACTAAAAGAGTAGCACTAAAGTAGTAAATTTAGGAAGGGAACCTTACGTAACAAAAACCGGTTTGTCTGTCTCACTCTAGCACATACATTAGTATGACTTAAGAGTGAGACAGATGTACTGGTTCTTGTATACTCCAGGTCTCCGTCTTAAATTTACTACTTTAGTAAGATTTACTCCTGGATGGTGCACGCCACCCTAAGAGTTTTGAAAACATAGTAATTGTCGGATATTTAGTATAAATATTAATATTATATTATTTATAAGATGTTATAATATTATTTCATTTCCTAGATTGTATGGATCAATTGTGGGAGGAGATCCCAGATGAAGTCATCGCTTAGGCTCCTACGGGGGAAGAATTTTTTATCGTGCGAGATGAGGAGCCTCCTTCACCTGGAACAGATCCCAAATCTCTGGAGTTAACCATCCACGACATCAAGGGGTTACCGTTAAGAACACTCGACTTTCCCTTAAGGTACGAAACCATCTTCGGCCACAACCAGGAACATACAGATGTGTCCCTAGTGCTCCCATGTGGAAATACCTTAACAGATATGATTGGAGATGACTACCAACACAACGAGATGTTTCATAAAGAAGTCTGCGATGGGGCCAGACATTTTAGCCATTGCAGAGAGCCAAAGGAGGGATGCCTTACCGTTTGGAGTGCTAAATGCGACAGGAGATGCAAAATGTTCATCACACTTCAAATAGCCGTAAATATTATTAGTATTATTATCACATACCCATCCATCATTTAATATCGTAACTTGTTGTTATAGTGTACTGATTTATATGTTTCAGACAAGGGAGACATTCTTCCATGGCATCTGGTGCAATCATGGGTCTAGATGTACAAATCCAAAGCACACTACCAAAAAGAATTTTGGGAACTGTTTAAATATGTAAAATATGTAGTAAATGAAATTATTTCAAACCGATTTCTTTTATTCATCGAATAAATGAAGTCGGGTATATCCTAGAACCAAAGGCTCCTCCATACATCACTCACACATCATATCATATCTATTTTTTACAGGACGCTGTTCAACCTTACATATTATTATATCTGCTTGAAAATCAAAATAGTTTAGAAATTCTTTCATTCCATGTATTGCATGATGTGGTTATGTTGCAATATTCTCACCATGAGCTAAATTTCTGTATTCGTACAGTTTCTCATTATTCCATTTTGCTTCAAAGTGATGTTCTTTACTCATTTCTTTCATAATGTGGTACCTTCTCCTTAGTATGCAAAATGTCATAGATTTTTACCTTGTTTGCACCATCATGTTTGAATTAGTTTTCTTAGCTTTCCACTATTGTTTAACTTAACCTACACTATTTTCCATCAATTTTTTTCTTTTTATCATACAACCTACCTAATTATCCTCACAATATGGGATTATTACCAAGTTAACATACATTTTTTCTATAATACATCACAAGTTTAGCGGTTAAAGATAATATGCTTAAGTTCTCATCATTACTTAAAATGTCTTTGAACTCGACATGATCATCATACCAGTCTCAGATCCATATTTTAAATGCATTTGACACAAATATAATTTTTTACGAGATCTTTATCATAATTTACAGATCACCTAATAATTATTGGTAATATTGTTTTAAATTTAAAGTCATTGTATCCGTTAGTCTTCACAATATTTCATTTCACTTTTTCGGTTATGGTCGTTCTATATATTACATTTTCTACTTTAGTTCTACTATTGAGGCTTCTTTGACAAAGGCAATTACTTACTTTATCTCATTATAACATATACTAAGAAACCTTATTTTTAGGTAGTAAAGAAGAGGAAGACCTAAATGAATGAATAAAACCAAAGTGATAAAAGCACAATCTTTTATAAGTTATTTCATAACTAGATTTTCTCAAAAATGATTTACGTTTGATAAAGTTCAGTTTCCCCTAACCTCTCCTATTCCTATTTCCTAGGATGAGGTGCTGTGAAATAAAAAATACATCTCAGGTTTTTTAGAATTTTATTTACTTTATTACAATCTTACTTGGATTTCACCCATAGCATAAGCATAATAACATTTAGCAATGCACATTTCATATTAGGTTCATTATGAAAAAGACATTTGGATTCACAGTCTCTTAATTTATCAAGCTTCAGAACACCATGATCATACATGTTTATATCAGATTCAAGATCAGGCTTCAAATCGTCGTAGGATAAGTATCCCTCTACCACAGAACTACATGGATGTAGGATTCGATATGCTACAACTTTACATCTAGGTAAATGTGTTTATGCAGTCGGAGAACAAAATGTACAATTCTACCATCCACCGATGTAAACATTATAAAATCGCTTCTCTTAAGTAGAGAGTGGGAAGGTTTTTGATAGTACGACTCTTGCATTCCAGTTTATAAAGTATTCAATACGCTCCAGTCTTATTGTTTACGATCGAGTCAATGTATGAAACTCTTACGTAATCGCCTTCATTCTATGATTTTTCTCTACTTCAATTCAGATATGATTTCTTGTATCTCGCTGTGATGAGAATAAATCCCTGCCGCAGATGAGGACAAAAGTAAACGTAATCTGTCAATGAGCTCATTCGGATCAGGCCAGTATTTATAATCACATTTACGATTCGTATGTACTTCTCCTGTATGGTGCGACGAAGCCTCGTTGGAAGAGTCGAAATCTTGTTCTTCTTTTTCAACATCATCTTGTTCTTCCTCTTCTTCTTCTTCTTCTTCTTGCATATCCTCTTCAGGAAATAATTTCGTAATGACTTGTAGATATTTGTGAGTATTATCTCTTCGAATGTTTTCGCTTTCGTCATAATTTACTTTGTGCGCGCTAGTTTTTTTTTTCAAAATCTCCTTATACATGGCTAAGTCATAACAGTCATATAAATGTTTATTATGATTACTTTTCGTCAATAGTTCAAGTAACCCAGAACAAACGATATATCTCTTGTCACCAACATAGAGGTTATCATTTTTAATGGTAACGGGGAATTTACCAATGTTGAATACCTGCCTATCAGGATCCCATCTCATACCGTAAATATCATCATCATTATTTCTCGGTCTATGTTGAACGAGTTTCTGGACATAAGGCGCTGACACTTGACCGTATACATTTTCTAACAGGTATTTATATTGCTTCTGCAGAGTTTGATCAGAGGAGTGAACAGATTCGTATTCCATCTCCGACTCTTCAGATTCTTCTTTACCGATGTTCAGGGGGAGAGTTATCGGGTTTATAATCTCACCAATTTCTTGTTTGGATTGAAGATTGGATTTTTTAGCGCTAAATATTTATTCCGCATAGATTTAACATGCTCCACATCATCTGATGATATACGTTTATTTTGTACTCGTGGGATGAGTTTATGTACGGATACAATGACTTTAAATTTAAAACAATATTACCAATAATTATTAGGTGATCTGTAAATTATGATAAAGATCTCGTAAAAAATTATATTTGTGTCAAATGCATTTAAAATATGGATCTAAGACTGGTATGATGATCATGTCGAGTTCAAAGACATTTTAAGTAATGATGAGAACTTAAGCATATTATCTTTAACTGCTAAACTTGTGATGTATTATAGAAAAAATGTATGTTAACTTGGTAATAATCCCATATTGTGAGGATAATTAGGTAGGTTGTATGATAAAAAGAAAAAAATTGATGGAAAATAGTGTAGGTTAAGTTAAACAATAGTGGAAAGCTAAGAAAACTAATTCAAACATGATGGTGCAAACTAGGTAAAAATCTATGACATTTTGCATACTAAGGAGAAGGTACCACATTATAAAAGAAATGCGTAAAGAACATCACTTTGAAGCAAAATGGAATGAGAAACTGTACGAATACAGAAATTTAGCTCATGGTGAGAATATTGCAACATAACCACATCATGCAATACATGGAATGAAAGAATTTCTAAACTATTTTGATTTTCAAGCAGATATAATAATATGTAAGGTTGAACAGCGTCCTGTAAAAAATAGATATGATATGATGTGTGATGGATGTATGGAGGTGCCTTTGGTTCTAGGATATACCCGACTTCATTTATTCGATGAATAAAAGAAATCGGTTTGAAATAATTTTCACTGATACCGGATTTTCCTTTAACTTTTTATTGATATATATTTATGGTTAGGATCCCCGAACTATTTCACTCGTAATATTCCAATGAAAGAGATTGGATTGAAATAAAACATTATATTGGATTCTTTAAAACATATACACACTCATTTACTACATATTTTACATATTTAAACAGTTCCCAAAATTCTTTTTGGTAGTGTGCTTTGGATTTGTACATCTAGACCCATGATTGCACCAGATGCCATGGAAGAATGTCTCCCTTGTCTGAAACATATAAATCAGTACACTATAACAACAAGTTACGATATTAAATGATGGATGGGTATGTGATAATAATACTAATAATATTTACGGCTATTTGAAGTGTGAAGAACATTTTGCATCTCCTGTCGCATTTAGCACTCCAAACGGTAAGGCATCCCTCCTTTGGCTCTCTGCAATGGCTAAAATGTCTGGCCCCATCGCAGACTTCTTTATGAAACATCTCGTTGTGTTGGTAGTCATCTCCAATCATATCTGTTAAGGTATTTCCACATGGGAGCACTAGGGACACATCTGTATGTTCCTGGTTGTGGCCGAAGATGGTTTCGTACCTTAAGGGAAAGTCGAGTGTTCTTAACGGTAACCCCTTGATGTCGTAGATGGTTAACTCCAGAGATTTGGGATCTGTTCCAGGTGAAGGAGGCTCCTCATCTCGCACGATAAAAAATTCTTCCCCCGTAGGAGCCTGAGCGATGACTTCATCTGGGATCTCCTCCCACAATTGATCCATACAATCTAGGAAATGAAATAATATTATAACATCTTATAAATAATATAATATTAATATTTATACTAAATATCCGACAATTACTATGTTTTCAAAACTCTTAGAATGTATACCTATAATAATTATTATGATTATAGTAATGATATTAATAATATCTACATCTCGTTGCATATGTACATACTGCGTTTTACTATAGATACTTCTCATATGAAACAATATATTCATTCCTATCCATCACTCTACTTTTAGCATTCAGAGAAAACTATAGTGAAAGTGTTTGTAACATGTATATGTGTGTGTGTGTGTAATAACTTAAAATATTTTGCACAAGATGAAATCTTATAGAAGTACCATTATAGTTGATATCTAAAGATCTCTTACTAAAGATCTGTTTCATGTACGAAAATATTCCTTACTCTAAAACCATACGGTGCAGCGTGATAACATTACATAATTTGATGAAGGTTACTTTTAAGCATATAATTCGTTTGTTAATATTTTCAAATGTAATCATAGTCTGTGTAAACTTGAAATCTAGTGAAGTTCTATTCATATGACTGGGACCTAGGGTGTGACATGTTTCATCGTGAGAAGAAAAACAGTAGTGAGGAATAATACACATGTGATTTATAAAATTTCTAAGACATTGTTAACAGCTAAAATTAATTTTGAATAATAGCTGTGCAATATTAAACTAGACTAGTGTACTATACATATTGAGGAGTAAAAAACATATAGGCTAGCACTATAAACATTGTAGAAAATATTTTATATACTTACCCATGATGCTGTAGAATTTTCTTCATCGCTGAAATATAATTTATCACACTCAATTTTCGCTAACAGCTCTTCTCCTGATGTTCAAATGAATGTATTGCAACTTTCAACCTAGTATTTAAAAGCTAGCGGCCAAACATTACATGAGAAGTAGGTCTGTAGTGATGACGTTATGAAATAGTCTCGCAACAGTAGGAATAAAAGTAATGATGACGTAATAAATTCTAGCCTCACGACTGATCAAATATATTTTCCACCAATGGAAATAATGCTGACGTATTGACTTCTAGCCTCGCGACGATAAAGCATAATTCAGCGTAATTAGATATTTCACTTTTCCTCCTTGTGAAAATACATGTTCGCGAATTCTCACATTAAATTTGATGACAAATGAGAAATATAATCTCGTAACGCGAAAATCTGATATTTATTTCTGATCAGCGCTTTTCTGAAACATTATATGCTTGCGGAAATAAAATATTCATTTTCCTGCAATAAATGCTGACAAATGTGTCATGTTATACTCTATAAGCTCAATAATAATATAAGGTTCCTTCACAGATGAAACAATGGAATAAGACATATGTCATTACTGAAAAGTCCTGTACCCAGTCGGGAATCGAACTAAGACCCATTCAGCGTTGACATATTACAATATAAGTTTTTAATATATCGCAATAAAATAACGTTGACTAATAATACTAATTTAATATGTAATACATAAGACATGGGCTATGTTTAGGATTTAATATTTAAAGGGTCTGGTCTGCGACTTTATAATATGCGCGATTGGTATTTAAAAGGACATAGTCTCAATGAATGAAGTTGTAAGATAGCGATAAGAGTAGCATCTTGTTGTACAGCGTTATATGACCGCCGCATAGTAAGAGAGATAACATGTGAAACGATTTTAAAAATACGTTTCCTGGCCCTCTGGTGAGGGCTTTTGTAATTATATATATATTTTCGTTTTGTGCTCCCGCCTAAGCGGTAGTTTTCTTAAAGCTTAACATTTTCATTCTTTCTCTTTGATTAACCTCTTGTGCGTGCGGTTTTGTACCCTTTAGTTTTGATTTTTCT
The DNA here is from genome assembly GCA_964059195.1 of Ectobius pallidus. Classification (NCBI taxonomy): domain Eukaryota; kingdom Metazoa; phylum Arthropoda; class Insecta; order Blattodea; family Ectobiidae; genus Ectobius; species Ectobius pallidus. The sequence continues at coordinate 58,290,629 of CAXKWD010000005.1, forward strand.
TTTTCTAAATGTTTTTCTAAAGCCTTCTGCTTACGCCGTCCTAGCCCTCTGGCGTGGGGTTTGTGAATTTCATTTATTCTGGCTGTTTGGTGCTGCCACCTATGCTCGCTAGCGTAAGAGGTCTGGTACGCCGGCCGAGAGGGTGGGTGTTTGTGTTCCGTCGAGTGTGGCACGTTTTCCTGGAGCGTCCTCCTGGCTGATGTGAGTACGTTGCTTCATGGGTCTCTTGTTATATAGTATTTTGAAAACTCCAAGCCTTAAGCATATTGCTTATCGAAATTTCGAGACATTCACCAAGTTATTCTAGCCTTTTGCACTATTTAGCCATTTCATTGTAAGCCATATGCAATAATGGTTAGTATGCGTTTCTTAACTTTGTACGGGTACTTGTTAATGTGGTTAGTTAATCACCAGTTCGGTGGATTGTTCTAGCTTTGGGCATGAGTTTCACGATATTTTATGGCTTGTAGTGTTCGCCATTTTTTGTCGGGTTGGAGATCACGTCCTTTGGGGGCGTTGCTATTGCGTGATATTAAAGCTCATTGCCTGTTATACATTTGTATGGCGATTCAGTAATCCCACATAATTTCCTTCATTTCAGAGTTTGCCTAATTTTACAGGGCTTTTGAAATGTATATATATACATAGATTTTGTATAGAAAACTCGTGAGTGAGTTTCCTCATCTGAGCGGGTCATGCATTGCTGGATCGTGCTGCGGTATTTCTGGAGTTACGAATAGGTTCATTTTTCTGGCTCAGTTTGTTAAGTAGTATTTTCTAGTTTGAGTTATTAACTAGCTGTTTCTTAAAAGATGCTTAGGTGAAGTATAGCCTCTGCCTTCGTAATTCTAGACATAACCTTTAGATATGCCAGATATATATTGGTATTTAAGATGTGAGATATTTTTTGGGTAATAAGGTTCAGACTGTGTAATAAGCCTACAGCATAGTGTCCTTCTGTAACTTTTCACGCTTATGCAGGCTGTTATTTATGTACTAAATTATTCAGGCCCACATAAATATTAATTTAGGGAAATTGCTATTGTTGTCCCTTATATTCCATTCTTGGAATTCTCGAATGTCCGATTAACCTTATGAGGATTATTATAGTCAGGTTAAATTCTGCTCCTGGCCGATTTGTATATTTACCCCAGCTTATGTCAGATATTTCACTTCTGCCTGGGAGAGAGACCTTTTTCAGGGGATTTCTTTAATTATTTGCAGATCCTTCTCTGGGTTTATACTCAAGATCCCAGTGTGTATTGCATTCCATATAAATTAGTATTGTTTAGATTCCTCATTCATCTAGTGAATGTACTTAAGGGATTTTTACATTAATTTGGCCTGTAGTCTCCGGGTAATATCCTGAAGTGAAAACGTTTTCGTGTATCCCAGGGATGTATTTTTCTCATGTCCTTGTAGGCCTACCTTTTTCTTCTACCTATTCATCTGATCAAGTGTCAACGGACATTGAGTTATTTGCCTTCATAAGGAAGTTGAATTATTAATTAATATTGAGGCCCATTTATACTTAATTTATTAGCTTTAAAGATTTTTGATAATATTCTCATTACACGTGGATGGCTTTCCTATTCTTTGTTATTACGGTAATGAATGGATGCTGTTCGTTAAGAAACTTAGCTTGCGCCTTTTGAATAAGGAAGTTTGACCAAGTTAGAAACCTTACCTTGTTGAGCAGTGTTAAGGCTTATTCTCCCCTTTATATATTACTGCGTTATGGTAATTACTATATCTATCCCTCATGTGAATCTTACTTGCGTTGGTTTGAGACAGTCCCTAGTCTGATTGCTTTACAGTGGAGGCAAACTGTTTCCATGCAATTTCTGTTACATATTTTCTCTACGTTTGTATAGAACCCTTTATATATTACTGCGTTATGGTAATTACTATATCTATCCCTCATGTGAATCTTACTTGCTTTGGTTTGAGACAGTCCCTAGTCTGATTGCTTTACAGTGGAGGCAAACTGTTTCCATGCAATTTCTGTTACATATTTTCTCTACGTTTGTATAGCTCCCTTTATATATTATTGCGTTATGGTAATTACTATATCTATCCCTCTTGTGAATCTTACTTGCTTTGGTTTGAGACAGTCCCTAGTCTGATTGCTTTACAGTGGAGGCAAACTGTTTCCATGCAATTTCTGTTACATATTTTCTCTACGTTTGTATAGCTCCCTTTATATATTACTGCGTTATGGTAATTACTATATCTATCCCTCATGTGAATCTTACTTGCTTTGGTTTGAGACAGTCCCCAGTCTGATTGCTTTCAGTGGAGGCAAACTGTTTCCATGCAATTGCTGTTACCTATTTTCTCTACGTTTGTATAGTTCCCTTTATATATTACTGCGTTATGGTAATTACTATATCTATCCCTCATGTGAATCTTACTTGCTTTGGTTTGAGACAGCCCCTAGTCTGATTGCTTTCAGTGGAGGCAAGCTGTTTCCATGCTATTTCTGTCACATAATTTCTCCAAGTTTGTATAGCCCCCCTTATAGTTTTCAGTGGGAGTATTCCTCCTACTTATTACAGTGACTCTGTTGTTGATCTAAATTCATTTATGGGATATTAGTTATTTATATCAGACCATCTGTGACGCAGATATTTGGGTTTTGCCTTCTGTATTTTCACCGAAGTTTATATTCTGATTTCCTTACTCAGCATATTGAAGGGAAACCATCTCCGTGCCCATTTATCTATTCTTAATAATACCTGGTATTTGGGTGTGGTAACTTCATTTACCATCAGGATTTTTAGGGACTTGTTGTCGTCTGGGAATTTTCTCAGGGGTATTAAAGTAATCATTCTGTGCCTTTGAAAGGTAATTTATTTATGATATTTCTTATACATATGTTTATATAAATTTACATTGTTTCAAGGTGTAAGGTTATTATACTGCCTCACTATTGTTTAATTAACCTTGTTATATCTTAACTTGTTATTAAAGAACTTGTTTGAAAGTTGCCTTCCTATTTATCTTGTGTGGGCGAATCTATTTCTTCCCTCTCCCGTCTGAAAAGAAGATCTACGGCAGGGTTAAAGCTTAGTACGTTCTTCCTAGTTATCCAAATAGTTACCCAGTTTTTCTTGTGTGAGCTAAAATTGAATAATAAATTAAATTCTACCCTACCCAAGCATAAAACAGCCCACACATGCATGGAGAGCGAGCTGATACAACTGTTACCTAAGCAAATCTCTGCACGCATATGATTAAAAACATTCACTGGCTTTCCTTAGAATACGGTGTCGGCATTATAAAAAACCTGTAATTATTAACTTAATATTATTGAAGCTCATTCGATACGTAAGATCATGATAGCAAAATTTATGACTATCCGCTAAGCCAGAGGCTGAGTAGACCTCAGGGCTAAATTTAATATCTGATGGAAAAATATAGTTTTAAGACGATAGCTACCATATACACTTTCGAAGGATTCTGATAATAAATAAGGAGGTTTAGATTTTTTGGCATTCGGAACGGATGCAGCGACCACATTTACTCCAGGCTGAGTCATTAGGTTTTAGAAAAATATACATCTTACAGAAAACCTATGTGGAGGAATATGACGTTGCATTTATGCGATGTTCTGGCGTACGTGAGGAACACTCCACTGTTGAGATAGGTCATAGCATTCCTCCCAATCCGCACAATCCACAATCCGCCTGTGACGTAAGAAGTAACGTCATAAAACAATCCACTGTTGAGATAGGTCATAGCATTCCTCCCAATCCGCACAATCCACAATCCGCCTGTGACGTAAGAAGTGACGTCATAAAACAATCCACTGTTGAGATAGGTCATAGCATTCCTCTGATGACGTAAGCGATGCCGCCATATTGTAAAACATTCCTCCTGTCATCTACCAATATATAAACTTTAAATTTCCCACATTCCGCCATTTGCAATTGTAATATCTAATTTCCACCTTTTGCAATTTTCAAATCACCCGCCATCTAACAATATACAAATTTTAAATTTCCCACCTTACACCATTTGAAATAGGAACCGGAACGGACGCCATTTACATTATAAATTTCCAAATTTTGAATTTCGCGCTTCGTCCGCCATTTGAAATAGGAACCGGAATCGACGCCATTTACATGATAAATTTCCAAATTTTGAATTTCGCGCTTCGTCCGCCATTTGAAATAGGAACCGGGACCGACGCCATTTTGATTTACGTGACCATGACAAAGGTCATGACGTCATAGCCACGCCCACTTCATAAGTCACGCGAACTTGTGACGTCATACAATCCCCCACTGACGTCATAGCCACGCCCACTTGTGACGTCATCAATCCGCACAATCCGTCTGTGACGTCAGTCACAAAACCATACTACTAATATTATTAACAATCTTGAATTTATTCTTCTTCACTGCAATCATTATTACAGTTATTGTAATTGTACTCTTCCCCTTCTTCTGTTGCTTCGGTACACCCCATGCACCACAGTTCTCGGTGCATCAGATTTGAGTTGCGAAGCTGTTGCTCTGGCGCGTATTTGCTCTCGCAGTGGCACCGCAAAACGGAAAGTACGCACGCCAATGCTGGCAGGCCTTCCATCTACTTGACGGATGTTACCTGATATGTTATTTTTCTACTCATGAGGAAAGGGGTTCGGAATTAGTGGTTTGGTTTCTAAGCTTCTGAACCAAATTCTGGCCTGGTACTTGGCACGTTTATTGTGCTGTCTCAAGGTGTCTTTACAAGGGGGCATTTGGAAGCACTCAATTTGCCCCTCCTTCCGTCTGTATGACTGGTAGCGCAGCTTATCAACAGATTTCACTTTGCATTTGGGGGCATGCAACTGGCTGACGAATTCTTCTATGGTGTCATCAACATCATTGGACAGCACTCAATCTCTTCCTAACTTGCTGAACGCTTGAATAAATCTTTGTTCCTTTTGGCACAAAAGCTTAAATCCTTGAACTTTTCCCTGCCCAGCAAAAGCACTGACTGTGTCGCAGCCAGAACAGCAATAACACCCAATGAGAGCTGCAACAAGCCAAAACTAATACATCCATATCGTATGAAAAGCAAATAACTGATTCATATGATGTAGCGACGTTCCTTGCATGCAGCACCGTTTTGTAATCAGCTTCCACTTAATTGCAGAACAACTCAGGAACAGTTAATCTCCCAATAGACGTGATCCTGAAGCAGATTTCACCAACTATTACGAAGATTTCTTGGTTTCCAATTATGTCAACGAATAATTTTTTCATTATTTTTTTAACTGCTCCTTAACAGTTTCCTCCAATAAACCACTTTATGGCCACCCCTGATTTCACTAAATTTGATACCTTCAACGGTTCCTTTTTTTTTCCACTACAACGATATGATCGAAACCTCTTGGTAATAATAAAATTCTATGACAATCCTACAGCAATTCTGACCTAATTCAAAACCTGCTTGAGAATAATCGTTGACAATTTGTCAAACTTTTTTCTCGTTTAAAGGACTGAAGCACAGCCATCGCATCAATTAAGCAGGCCGAATATTTTCCCGGCGAACTGGTAGGGGTGGTGTATATTTCCAAAAAAATGAGAAAACACTGATTTTCAGATTTTCGCCAGAGTCCATGGAAACTGTGCCAGAGGATATTTGAACACTTCCATCATTCAAAGTTGTTGGTTTTCTGCAATATAGGTCATTTTGGTGAATAGATGTCGGTCGCACTGGACGAATATTTCTTTGTTTCTGATTTTCGTTGTTTTCTGTTCTTTGGTTTACTTATCTTCAGACCCACTTTTTTTAATAGGTGAACTCTTAATAAGCTATTTTTCCTTTGTTTTCCAAATCAATGAGATTAGAAGCTGTTGATTCATCAACAGATATTCCAGTAGACAAATGTACAATATCTAAAGGGTTGGAATCAAAGGGCTTCGTCCACTGGGGTGGGGTAGAAGTTCAGTAAGAGCTGTCATGTCTTCCACATCACTACGTATCCGTGGGCTTCGGAGGTCAGAGTGGCAATGATTTGTTTCGCTGGATGATGGAATGATGCGGAGGTTTCTTAGTGCACAAGATCTGGGCTCAGCTGTATATTACAGCCTGCGTTCTTTTAAACATGAAACCCTTAGTACCTCCAGGATAGTTCACAGTCTCTTCAATGTCTTGGTCCACTGGAATTCTAGAAAGACTCCATCTACAGATTATTGGTGAAGAAAAGGGCTCTCCTTTTCTCGTTCAGTTAGTTCAGGAAGTATTATGATAAATAGCATGGGTAGTTCGTTCTATCCAGTGCAAAATACCAAGCCACCATTTTTATCAACAGCAGCTAAAAACAGAAACCAATTTATTTCCCAATTAGCCTGAAGAAAAGCGAAAAGTAGCTCCATTAGGTCGATATATTTCATGCAAAAGGACGAAATTGTTCCATTACTTGTACGAAGATGTGTCAAGCAGTTGTCAAAATACCTTAGAGTGGCTTGAACATTTACATCTTGAAGTACAGAGTTATGGGATGCGTGGTTCATAATATCTTTATGTCCATTTCCCAGATAAATTATATAATTATTAACGATATTTATGAGTAGCAGATTAATAATAACGTTACAAATAGTACACATTAGTAGGTCATGTGAATTGTCCAGTGATAAGTCAATTATTGATTATAGAAATAAATAAAGCGCGGGATTTCACGCTAAGTCTCGCCTCCCGCTAGGCGGCACTGAGCGCTCGATCAATGCACTCAACCTGCCCCGCCCGATTTGAATCTGGATATCTCGGGTTCTATTGATCCGAACTTCGATTTATTTTTTGTATTGTAAAGGTGAGATATTTCCCCACGACTTTTATACCAGACACTTTTTAGATATACCCTACCGTTAGTATAATAAACTGAAAAACGTAAATTTAAGAAACCTAACTTCCCGTTTTTTTAGCAATAAATAACGTTTTTAGGCCATACATACGTAAAACAAAAACGAAATTTAAGATTGATCCACCCAATCCCGAGATAACTGAATTCAAAGATTTACAGTCGTCCGCCATTTTGAACGGCCAGCATATTTGAAAGCTACTTCCTCATGATGGCCCCCCGGACTTTTTTCTCCACACGACCCACGAATACGTGGTATAAGTTTCATTCAGTCCCCCAAATTATAATGGCTTGGTCAATTTTGGAAGTCTGGCATATGGATGCAATCTGCTAAAATTTTATTTTATGTTAACTGTATTGTAATTGTATTACTATTATTATTGAATATACAGTTTTACGAACCCTATTTTACTCGAAGGTACATTAGGGTTATAGTTTTAACAAATTTAATGTGCAATTTACATATTTATATTTCCCAATTTGGCTATGACATACCATTCCGTTCTGTAACTAGCAATGCTGAGCATTACAACCAATCACCCTGGTAACTTTAAACTATAATCGATTATGTACATATAAGAAAGGAAATAAGAAAATTGTCTAGAACAGCATTTTCTTAAAAATATAGAAATTCATGGTTTAGCGTAATTTTATTAATACCACATATTAATAATAATATAAGAATGCGCACTTATGTGCAGTGTCAGTGTTTATTCTTTACTATATTCCATCAAGGATTTTGTTCTCTTCTTGCAGTCTTTTAGGTGGTAACGTTCACACGATTCCTCACACAGCGAGCACACGCAAGTGATATTTGGTTCATGATATGATGTGTTTTTACATATCTTGTGATGATATCCATGAATCGCCATTCGAGTTATAGCACTTCTGTAGTCTTGATTAGTTTGTGTCCACTGACGGTACACCATGGCGTCTGTACTATAGAAATCTCTCCATATTTCTTTTTTCTTGTCATATTCTTTCTTTAGAACTCGTGCATATTGCTTAGTGTTTTGCATTTGCTGTTCCATATGTAGATCTTCTAGGAAGAAAGGCTCCCTCGTAAGTTCATATACAAGGCGGGATTTTGTGTATTTGGATACACCTAATACCACAAGACCACAAGAAAACAACAATTACATACATATTGCCACATTTAATGTTCAAACACTGCTAGGAAACGAAAGACTGCTAGAACTAGAAGAAGCACTGAAGAATACAAGATTCGATATCATAGGCCTTAGCGAAGTCAGACGAGAAGGAGACGCACTAATAGAACTAAAAAACGGTAAATTACTCAGCTACACAGGACAAGCAGGCGGCCAGAAAGGGGTAGGCTTCATATTCTCGGAGCAAATCAAGCCTCAAGTCATAGAAGTAATAGGAATATCAGAGAGAATTGCAGTGGCGAGATTAAATCTCAAAGGAATACTAACAACAATTATCCAAGCATACGCACCAACAACAAACCATCCGGATGAAGAAATAGATCTATTTTACGATCAACTAGATGACACAATGAACACATACAGATCCACAATAAACTTTGTCATAGGAGATTTTAACAGTAAAATAGGCCGCAGCCAGGATATCAGAGAGCACCAAACAGGGCCATACGGAATAGGAGAAAGAAATGCTAGAGGAACGCGCCTTATACAATTTGCAGCAGGACAAAATCTGAAAATAGCCAACAGCTTCTTCAAAAAAAAAAAGCGAAAGACAGATGGACATGGAGGGCACCCAACGGAGAAGTGAAGAACGAAATAGATTTCATATTATGCGACAGCATGCACGTAATAAGAGACGTAGAAACAATAAAATGTCTAAATTTTGATTCAGACCACAGGATGATCAGAGCCACGATCAACATTAAAAGAGGCACGATAAGAAGAAAGAGACTGCAGCAATCACTCCCGAAGGTCGAGGTACTCAACATCACCCAATTCCAAGATGAAATCGCTCAAAAACTCAAGAGGATAACACCCAATATAGCAGAGGACACACAATTAAGTTACTCATTGATTGAGAAAAGCATTAAAGAAGCAGCAATCAAGGCGGAAGTGAAGGTCAATGCCAGAAAGAAAGCCTCCAAACTTAGCGACAACGCCCTACTGTTAATCAAAAGAAGAGAAGAAGCATATAAAACAAGAGATGAGAACGAAGTACACAAGAGGGAATTCAACGAATTAAACAAGAGCACGAAAACAGCAATAAAGAAGGACCTACAAGAATACAAAATAAGAATAATAGAGAGGGAGATGAATGAGAGGAAATCAACTAAAAAACTAAAGAAGGAACTAAGCCAAGGGAAAGTATTGGTAAAGCAGTTACAGGACAATACAGGAAAGAAAATAACAGCGAGGGAAGAAATAGTCGAAACGGCAACAAAGTTCTATGAGAACCTATATCGTAGCACTCTCCCCAACGGCAACAAGGAATTAACACTATTCACTTCCAAACCCATAGAAGAAGTAGCAGAAATACCGACAATACTAAAGGATGAAGTCAGAGCAGCAATAAAAGAGGCAAAAACGGGCAAAGCCCCCGGTGAGGACAACATAAGCAACGAACATCTGAAAGCAGGCGGAGACATATTGGTGAATACCCTAACTAAACTGTTCAATGAAGTAATAGCGACAGAAGTGATACCAAAACAATGGACCACGAATAACATCATACTACTACACAAAAAAGGCAGCAAATCAGACATAAACAACTACCGCCCAATTGCATTAATGTCGAACATATACAAAATATTCTCGAAAGTACTCACTAGAAGGATGAACGGAACAATAGAAGAAAACCAACCAGTAGAACAAGCAGGGTTCAGGGCAGGATATTCAACCACCGACCACTTACAGACAATAGCCCAACTTATAGAAAAAACAGAGGAATACAGCCAGACAATATATTTAGCCTTCATAGACTTCCAAAAGGCATTCGGACAGTAGAACATGCACCATTACTAACAGCTCTGAGGAAGAAGGGAATAGAAGAAAAATACATAAGAATACTTGCCAAACTGTACCTGCAAACCACTGCTAGAATACAGATGGACAAGTTGGGAAGGGAGTTCCAGCTACAAAGAGGAGTTAGACAAGGGGATACAATTTCTCCCAAACTTTTCATCTGTATACTCGAAGAGATTTTTAGGAACATCCAAGGGGACTACGGAATCAACATTGACGGTGCGAAGATATCTAATTTACGCTTCGCAGACGATATAGTTCTCATGGCAAACACAGCAGAAGAATTGCAGGCCTTCATGACAGAAGTGAACGAGCTAAGTAACAAAGTAGGACTACAAATGAATACAAAAAAGACCAAATTAATGACAAACGGCGAAGAGAAAGCCATCTCAATTACGCAACCCGAAACATTGGAATACGTACAAGAGATAGTTTATCTGGGACAAACAATCTCCTTCCAGAAAAGCATGCCCAAGGAAATTACAAGAAGAATATCTACAGCATGGTCAAAGTTCTGGGCGCTGAGATTCATACTGTTAGAAAAATCTTTCAATATAAACATTAAAAGATACATTATGAACACCTGCATACTACCCGCGCTGATATATGGCTCACAAACCTGGAGCACAACTAAAAAATATAGAAAATCAATCCAAACGTGCCAAAATAGAATGGAAAGGAAAATGCTGGGCATCACATGGAGAGATAGAATAAGGAACGACGTAATACGACGAAGAACACAAATAACAGATGCAGGAAACGACAGCAGGTACCTAAAATGGAGATGGGCAGGACACATAATGAGACAAGATCCTGCTCGCTGGACTCACAGAATAACTTCATGGGAACCAAGGATGGGAAGACGGAAAGTAGGAAGACAGAGAACACGGTGGTCGGATGAACTAAGGGCAACTTTCGGCAACAGATGGACCACCACAGCTAAAGACAGAGGAAAATGGCAACTTCTAGTCAAGACAGCAATCCAAAACAACAACACAGGATGAAGCCAGTAAATAGCAAGGAGCAGGAAAGCTGTGCACGACCGAAAAGCGAAGACCTAAACCCACAGTGTATAGTGCTAGAATTATATATAGGACAAAAAAATGATAGACTACATATCGGACCATAAATGATAGACTATAGGCATAAGTAATAATAGGAAGATCCTTCCCGGAATGGCTAACCGGGATTGCGAACTCAAGCCACCTCTCCCAGGAGAGAGGCCCATGCCCCTCGGGGACATTATGGGCTAATACTAATACTAATACTAATACTAATACCACATATTATACAGATTATATTATAATAAACATTCTCATCTACATATAAACTCTCTTCTACAGAACATGGTACAAGAAATTTTTACAGATTATATTAACTGCTCTACTCTACTATTCAACTACTACTGGAGTCCAGTAGTTTAAAAACTATACTACTCTACAGAGCCTACAAATTACTATGGGTACTTGAAGGTAGGGAAAGCTTAGTCCTTGTCTGCTGGAATGCAAGCATTTCAGTTAGATAAGGGTCTTCGCTAAACTTAGATTTCGGCTCTCCCTACCTAGACATTCTCATGCTATTACATTTTTTCTGTCCTGTCAACAGCCAGCATTTAGTTACTTGTTTGTTTTTGTTTTTTGTTTTTCTATCTTCTAGGATATATAGAATTTTTGAAGTAAAACTTCTTCCTCGCGGTTGGGGTAAATCTGGAAAATCAGTCACACTAAAACGAAATCAGTCACAAAATCAGTCACAAAATCAGTCACACTCTAAACTACGTGTTTCGGAGCGGACTGCACAGAAAACAATCAACTCAATGATTAGGAGTAATGAAAGGAAAATTTTCAGACCTTAATTCCTCAATGGCAATAGACAATTCCTAAGCAATCTAAAGGTAGGCCTATATTATCTATTTTATGGGACCCGGAGGTTCATTACCGCGCAAATCCAAAATTAAACATCCAAAATTAAAAAATACAAATTTCCAAAATTAAAAATTAAAACATCCAAAAATCCAAAATTTGATAAATAATAAATTCCAAAATTCCAAAATTAAAAATTAAAAACTAAAAATCGAAAATACCAAAATTGAAAAAATCTAAAAATTAAAAAAAACTAAAATACAAAATTAAAAAATCTTAAATTAAAAAATTCAAAGATCCAAAATAAAAAAAAATAAAAAAATTAAAAATCCAAAATTAAAATATACAAATTTCCAAAATTAAAAAAACAAAATTAAAAATTATAACATCCAAGAATCCAAAATTTAATAACTAATAATAAAATTAAAAATTAAAAAATAAAAATAAAATAATCATAAAAAAAATAAACAACTCAAAGATCGAAAATTTAAAAAATCCAAAATTAAAAATTGAAAGAACCAAAATGAAAAGTCCAAAATCCAAAATTTAAAAAGTCCAAAAACCCAATATTAAAAAGTCCAATAATGCAAAATTGAAAAAATCCAAGAATAATAAAATTGAAAAAAAAAAATAAATAAAGTTTTACTTCTGTCGCGTGGCCTTCCACGCACTCTTTTTTTTTTTTCTTCTTCCGAGGTTTATCCTCTGCTGGGCAGCTCTTCCTGTCTGCCCAGGGATTGGAAGAGTTCTCTTCTGTTGATTCTAATGTGGTTCTTGTTCTTTTAATTATGTATTGTTTTCACGAGCCTGGGCCGCTTGCAATCTTAAATCTTAGGATATAAATTGTATTAATTTTATATTATACATATAGAGATCTATTTAAAGGTTAACATTATATTCAATGGATGGATTGGGATGTTGCAATCAGACAGTCTCATGCAGTAATTAGAGATGAGATAACAGCTTTCCTGGGAAACGCTGATAAGCATTAATGTAATCAGTCCTACCCTGGGAAATGCAGCTTCGACAAAGTACTTAGGTACAGGAGTGCGGAAAATGAAGTCGCTCTGTTCGAAAATTACGATGAAGTCAGCGATGAAGTACACAACTTCGGTCGCCAGGTGGCACCACAATCCAGAAGTACATCATTGACTAATAAGTGTCGCTGGTAGAGAGAATCGAGAAATCTATCGAAAGTCCAATCGAATAATCGTTCTCTCATTGGGTGAGAGCGTTCGCGCTTTTTCAAGGGTGTACAAGGTTTTATATATGAGTCCCAAAAGACCACACCCAGCTTCGTAAGGCGGGAACGTAGTGTGGATAACGAAACGGTATAAATACGTGAGCGTATGTAACTCGGGGACCATTATTAAGGCAGTATCTGGGCAGTTAATTTATACAACAAGGAAGTAATCTTTGTTCACGAAGGCAACAAGGTAGCCGACGTAAATATTTAATTCCAATTTAGGAACAAGTTATCGCTCGACAGTACAGAAAATTGTAAGTAACAGAAAGAATATTTTATATGTAAAATATAAAGACTTATATTGTAAAGCACGAATTTTAAATAATTTTCAGATTATTTCCGCATGGATTTCATATGTTGAAGCCATTGCGATGAACAGGTATTCTCGCTACCGAATGATTTAGGTATGTAGCGTGCTCTGCGGGTTTGTACCCAGAGCCGTCATAATGCAATGACCCGTAACCCCAAAATTTGAGTATTCACAAAAATAAAGTCCTAGATGATAAAGTAGCACTGTTTCAAGGGATATGTGGCACTATAAGGCACTTACATAGAATAAGACCAGAAGCTATGATTAAGTTTTACAAGGTAATGGCAGTTCCGATGTTTCTCTATGGATCTGAATGTTGGGTTTTAACAAAGCAACAGCAGCAAAGAATTCAATCGGCGAAAATAAAATTCCTACGTGCAGTAGCAGGAAAAAGGCTTATAGATAAGATCACAAATGAGGTAATTAGATCTGAACTTAAAAGTTTTGATTTAAATGACAAAACAAAACAAGAAGACTATTTTATTATAATTTAAGAATGGACGAAGATAGCACGCCACGAATCCTGTTATGGTATAGACCAAGAGATGGACGCCGGAAAAGGGGACGCCCAGAAAAACAGAGGGACAATTTAAATAAAAATATAATGGTGGAATATTGTCACAATGCCGCGAAAATGCGAGAAATCGGCGGAAGTCTAGAAAGAGTTTGGCTCTCTAATGAACAGACTGTAGCCGCGTGCCGATAGGCGTGGCTTGACGTAGACACGTCACCGTGAGTGGGCTATGCGCACTCGTGGGAGAGGCTGGTAGGAGGTGCCGCGTGCTAAGGGGTGTGACCGAGTGCCGCTAAAGGCTTCTAGATCATGCGCGGACAGAAACATCGCGGCATCAGCTCCGGAACATTCGACGGCCTTATATAAACCCGTGAGCGAGCAGAGTGTGAACAGTGTTAACTCAAGTAAGAGTGACTTGAGAACAGTGTACTCCAGAAGGAATGTGAACTGAAGACAGTGTGTGAACTGAGGCAGTGCTGTGACTTGGAGTCAGCACAGTGGAAGTGAACAGCGAACAAGTGAACTGGAGAACAATCAGGAGTTTTCTGGTTGTGTATTGAGTATTACTATTGAAAATAAAATAACCTTTCTTCTTCAGTCAGAAGACAAGTGTTCTGATTTCGAACCCCGACTAGCCCTTGTTACAATATATATATAATTTGGAGTCCGAACGGGCCGTTTGGGCCAAACCTTGTACTTGTAGTTAATGGTGATGATGATTTTGTATAGTAAAGGAAATAAAAGAATAGTGTCGTTCACATTTTGAATGTGTGGATATAATTTGTGCATTGAAATTATAGGCTATTTATTTTGCGTGTATCTCAATACCTATTAATTGTGTAAAGAAATAATTATAATAAACATTGTTCATTTAATTTTCTATGCAACTTTTCTATGCTAGATTATCATGTAGTTAGCTTTAAAAAAATGGACACGAATAAACTACCCCAAAGTAATATTTACAGACAAATGAATAAAGCCATGTTATTAGTCACAGATAAGACGTTTCAAAATTTGCATTTTTCTAAAATAGTTAGAGCCATTTTTTCAAAAATAAAAATTTTTGAAAAGTTTTCATGTAAAAACTCCTTAACGTTTCAGTAATAGAAACCAATTTCTGGGAGAGTCGATAGTTTTTTTTAAAAAAGTCATGAATTAAAAAATTAAGTAAATACAAAGAACGCTACATGTGTACACGAACTGACAGACAGGCAGACAAGCAGACATACATACGTCATTCCAAAAACACTTTTTTCGGTTTCTAGACATCGCGAAATATATTTTTCCGTCGTTATCTGTTATATTATTTTGAATACCGGTAGTGTTGTTTTATCCGTATTATGACACATGCTTCCTTCCTTTCCTCTATAGATGACGCCTTGTTTGCTAACTTCGTTGAGTGTGCCAGTCAAAACCCGGCAATGTGGGTCACTGCCACAGATATATAGAGATAAAAAATGTTTTATATATCTACCTAGACTCACGATGTGCGCCGTAGCAGTGGCTAAAATTGAACAACTCGCGCATCTGCCATCTTCGGGCCATGTGTGAAGCTTCTGACATTGTTCTGAATGTCAACAGAGAGACTTTTTGTATATCGAAATCACGAAATGTAAGCTTAGAATTACAGTGTTTGCGTCCATTTTGTTATCGTGTGCTATTTCATAATAGCATGAAGTATAGTGAGTTGAAATACGATGATTATTACTGCGGATACATTCCAATATCGTAGGACACGTAGGTTGGTTAGAATTTGTATGTTTATGTTTTGTGTTTCAATCTTGCCGTGTGTTTTATAGTGTTCGTGGGGTTAATACAAGTATGGGGTACTTTTGTGGTGCATTTAACTGCACACATCGTCTTAAGGGGGATTCGGGGATTTATTTTCAGAAGTAAGTAATATAATTAAATTATATGTTATGTGCGGCGTTGTATTTTGGAATGGAACAAAAACTTTATTAATTTTTTTAAAGTAATGTACTATTACAGGACTATATTCTACGGGTTGTGAACAGTGATTTTAAAATTGTTTTAATGACTAATGACGTTCCATAAAATGACAGAGATTATTAAAAAATTTGAAGCAGTTTGTAATTTTCTTATTATATTTTGGTAAGGGAATTTTTGGGGTTCTATATGCCCTTAGGAATAACAGAAAAATAGGTTAGGTTTCTTCTTCACAATCCTGAACTGTTAAAGGAATGGTTGTCGGCTGTAAGGCGTGAGAAATTTAAACCAACAGACTCTGCTCAGGTCGTTTTGCAGAATCTTGTTTCTGAAAGCCTAATGGCAACAGGCTTCTTAAACCATATGCAGTTCCTTCTGTGTTTAATTTTCCTCTCCATCTTAGAAATGTAACCATGGTTATGGTTTCAGTAATAGGCCTGTTATATGTCTATTTAAAGATAGCAAACAGGAAATTTATAGCACATGTTTGCTTGTATAGCCTAATACAAACTGCCAAATCTAAATGCATACTCAATATTTTTATAATATTACAATTTATAGGCCTACCAATATTCAGGATTATTATTTTTAGTTAATATATTAATATTATTATTTCAGATTGAACAAGAAAATAGACCGACATCACCTCTCTAAATCAATTCTATTTATAAGGCAATAGGTGAGCACTGGATTGTATGCTCAGGACTATTAATTTTTTTTCCAATTCATATTTCCATTCCAATATATTTTCCATTCAGATTCCAATATCAGGTTAACCTATTGTAAGTAACATTTGTGACATCTCCAACCCTAATGTACCTTCGGGTGAAATAGGGTTTAGTGTAATGTGGATATTCAATAAATAAATAATTTTTTTCTTCAATTTTAACACAATTTATTATCATTATCATTATTACATATTTAAATATTTAATACAAGTAAAAACAACTAAAACCAAACATTCCCCTATATGAGCAACGCTCGTATTTCAGATTGAACAATAAAATAGTCAGGCAGCACCTCTCTAAATCAATTCAATTTAGGCCTGTTGGGTACAAGAACGGCATATGACCCTGCCGTAGAGGGAAAAGATGGGTAGGGATGTTAGAAAGAATCTCTGGTAACTCGGAGGACCATTCTGCTAAGGGGCAGACACCCAATGGAGAGCTTTGTGGACTATACAACTCAGGTTGCTAGATACAGGGAACCTCGGATGTAATATTGGAACAACAAACCTTATACATGTAATAAACTATGGAACTTTTATTCTCACAACATATAGGTAAATAATGCAATAGAATGACGAATAGAAAATGATATAACAACTCGACTGAAATCTGATCTTGGTACACTCGCACTGAACAATGGAATGCGTTTTGGCGGTAAACTGGACACGTGGCGATAATTGCTCGTTAATTATGCCAGCAATGAATAATATCTCAAAATGATCGTAAGGATTGCTTTGTTCCTTTTAATATGATTTAACACTGATATCTGAAGAATAATGCACTGTATAGCTGATTTACTGAGAACGCTTGGTTGCACAATACAATCAAACTATAGACGAACTTCAAGACTGATCTATGAAGCCAGGATTAATGAAATTACTGTAATTAGTGTAATTTAAGTACTCGCACACGATAATACTTGTAGCAGAAAGTATTATGTAATTATTCGCAGTTTAAGATCAATAGCCGAAATATGCTATTGTCTTGCAACTGGCGCGGAAATAGAGAGCGATCCAGCACAGACTTTCTCGTGTGGATGCAGGCTTCGAACTGAACGCTAACATGACGCTGTTTAGATCACGATGCGTCTTGATTGCACCTGCTGTGGCGGGAGACCGCATAACAGGCGGACTAAAACCAGTATCAATGCGCTGAGATTGCTGTTTCAGTAAGAATACATTGAGCGGAGCGTTTGAATATACACACTTACTAGACACGTAGAAAAATGCTAGTAAAACCTATAGCTTTCCCCAACAAGGCCTATGAACCAATAGGTGAGCATTAGATTGTATGGTTTTTATTTCATTTAATTTCTTTACATTTTATTTTATTATAATTACATTCATTCACTTAATCACAACATATTTCGTGAACCCGAAAAGCTAAGTCCAAAAATCTCTTTGTAATTTACATTATTCACAGAAATGACTGCCAAACTACTGGGAATGTCAAGACAGACATGTGATCTTGTTATTGCGTCCACATGCGGTAATACAGGTAATTACGTTTAGCTCTTACAATTATTTGTAATCATATTACTCTCAACTCATGTTTAATTAATTTTTTGTTATTTATGAGATTAAGTACCCGTTGGTCTATGTTTCCTATTACGTTTAGCAGCTGTATGTCGTCTGCTGTCGTAATTTCTTAGCCCCAAGATGGGGGCCCGCGATCTCTTCTATTTGGAGCCATTTCACGCTTTCTACGCAGCTGGTGGTGTGGGGACTTGATAGAGATGGATCGGCAATGGTTTACTATTGGCGGCAGTGAAGCCACGTTGATCAGCTGTTACAGTAATATGGCGGTCCGCGCATCAACGTCAGACACTTATATTGCAAGGTACTGATAAATAACATTTCAAATATGTTTTGATGGATTGAAAAAAAAATGAAAATCGAAAACTGTGGAGGTAATATTTTGCAGTCCAGTAATAATCTATGAAACCTATGAAGCCAGTATTATCTTTCCTGTCCTCTTTCCAATTACGGTGTTCCTAATTTTAATGGCAAAAAGTCCTTATTTATAAGAGAGTTTTTCTTGTAACGTGTACTCCTTAGGTGAGTGATAAAACATCAAATTTTATGCCATAAAAACCTAATTTTTAGCATACATTTGAAACCAATACTTAAGAATAATAGTAAGAGGGTGTGGTTTCAGGATGTTTCACCAGTGGGTGCAGAACTTCCAATAGAAAATTCTGAAAATAGAATTTAATCTAAGTTGTCGTAACAATGTCTTATTGAATTACGTGTAGTTTAGTGGGAACCTTATAGTGAGCCAAGATGGCGGCTGAGCGCAAGGATAGGCTTTTCCCCGAGACCCGTATTGCCGGGCTATGGCTTTTCATCGTATCAGACCCGTTTCGAGTTTCTCCGTAAATGTTATCTTTTAACCAGTGTCTCTGTTGTGTTTTCGTGCATCTTCTTTTGTATTAATCAGGGCCCGGATTCTAATGACATGTCATCTTTTTATTGATGCTGCATAAACATTACCAACTTGTGGATAAATCCTAATCATGGCCCCTAGATTATAGAAATGCATTTTTATTAGGTCATTTTTTATCATTTTATGCAATTTTATATTTTTAGGGCATTTATTTCAATTTTAGGTCATTATTTTGTCATTTTCGTGTCATTTGATTCCTTATTTAGTCATTTTCATGTATTTACATTGAGTGTATTAACTTTTTTCGTCGCTAGCGGTGCTGTCTTTGAAATGTTGTTTGTTTAATGCAAGAAGGAAAACTTCGGCGTAAAAGTGTCGACATGTCTCAGTCGGAAATGAGAGTCAAAGAAACGCCAAAATTTTGTATTAAACTACTATTGTTATTAGATTGACTTGGCACCAGAGTTTGCCACCTGCTTGGATTTGAGAGTGCAAACTGTTTACCCTCAATAGACAACAATATAATCCGGCAGACCACAAAAGGATGTGCCGAATTTTGACTCACCAGTGCCTCAGTGCCTCAGTGCCAGTATGAATTTCCGTGAGAAAAGAACATTCACAACATTACAGTTATTTACAGTTTTTACAATTATGTATAAACTAGTCCATAACTTTGTGTATACAATAATAATTTTTTATAAATTCAATGTCAGTTTTTAGGTAATTTTTTATAATTAATAAGTCATTTTATTTAAAATTTAGGGTCATTTTATAGGTCATTTTTCAAACAATTTTAGGTCATCAGAATCCTGGCCCTGGTGATAATGTAGTCACAAGTTTTTCGTTAGGTTTGGTTTTCAACTAAATTTCCTGACAATCAAAATTTCCTAAGCAAGCTAAAGGAATATTATCTATTTTGTGGAACATGAAAGTTCATTCCCCCGGTTACCTGAGACTCGCATTCAATCCTATTCTGTGTTCTAACACCAACCTACCATCCTTCGCAAATCCTACTTCCCTTTAGGATTAGTCCCCTGCAGGGGGAGGCGTGTTGGAAACGACCCTAAACACTTCTGCCATTCGGCCCATTGTGACAACCTCCGGCAATGAAATTATGTACATACCTAACAGCCCCCGTCAACAGACCACACTGCGAGCCCCCATGGAACTCCCCTACATCCAGCAGATACCTATACCATGTCACGCGTGCCGCTGCCTCGGTTCCCCTTGGGATATAGAGCCCTCAGGTTGGCGGCACACAAGCCAGCAACTTCATGACCACAGGCCACGGGGAGGACGGGAAAGGCCCACAGCAGGTGCTTGAATTGAGGGCAGACCGGAAACCGGGAAAGGAAACGGGATGATAATGAGGGGGAGTTTGAAGATGAAATGGAGAGTTTTGCTGGGATGAGAGGGGGGAAATGGGAGGGTCCCAGAGAAAAACTCCCAAGGGTCACGGCTTCGTCCACCACGAATGACACGCCCGCCTGGCCCGGGGTTTGAACCCGGGAACGATAGCCCACGCGCTAAACATGAGCCACCGTGAAGGGTACATCCCTTAAATCTATCCTAATATGGTCCTCCCACCTACGTCTAGGTCTTCCAAGTGATCTTTTCCCTTTGGTTCTCCCGTCAATATTTTTGAGATAAGCTTACGTCTTTCCTCCTCCATGAGCACAAAATGTCCAGCCCATTTCAGCCTCCGTAATTTAATTACCCTGGTGAAGAGTACAGGTTATGAAACCCGTCGTTATGCAGTTTTCTACAGAACCCATTTTCTTCCCTGTTAGGCCCAAATATTTTCCTAAGCAATCTGATTTCGAACAAGCTCAGTTTATGTTCTTCCGGAAAAGTAAGCGATCCCTGTCTCACTTCCACATAATATAACCGGCACGATAATTGTCCTACACATTTCTATTTTTAGATTTCTCCACTTTTTCGAACGATTTACCGGATATTCTAATATTCTATAACGCATAACATTCGCGTTTCTTTTTGTGGTAATTTCGATTCCAACATTCTTGCAGGCATCGAAAAGACTTTCTGCATTTCTCTGGATTGTGCATATGTCATCTCCCAACAGACAAACGTCATGTGCATAAGTTAAAATCGAGTGTCTGCCATTTAATTCTAGGCCTACCTTATTTACTGGAACTTTCCTCGTGGCAAATTCCAAACTGAAATTAAACAGTAAAGGCGATAGTACATCACCTTGATACAAGCCGTTTTTAAAGGCAAACCTATCTGGTATAAATTTTCCTACCTTCTGCTGTAGGTTTCATTTAGAACATTTTAATCAGTCTAACTAACTTCTTTGATATCCCAAACTCAATGAGGATATTGTAAAATTTGTCTCGTCTGAGTCATGTGCTTTTTTAATATCTATGTATAGCTGGTGAACAAACTTATTAAATTTTCAATTTTTCTCCAATATCTGGCGAAAACAAAATATTTGATCAACGGTTGATCTATTTCGCCTAAATCCACATTGGTGATCTCCAATGATTTCGTTCGCTAATTAGAATTACCCGTTCGGATTTGGTTACTTCACACGCGACCGCCAATGATAATAAGGAATACAAATTCAAGTTACCGTTACCAGAAGAAAAGACCACTATACTCCTAACCTCGAGAGGGAGAGGGCGCTAAAGGTTGACGCTCACTTGCCCGAGCAGACCGACACGGAAAATAATAGTTTGCATGTTTCTTGATGGGTGAACGCTTACCTACCCGGCCAGAAGCACCGTCATTCCGCGGAAGACGGAAAGCTATTCTTTGGGTCCGATTCGAGCCGAAACTTCCGATGCTTCGGATGGTGTTCGATACTATTCGTATGTTTTCGCTAGCGTTCGGATGACTACCCCTATTCATTTTACTCATTTAACCTTCAAGACTCGAGCTGGTCGCAGCTCGCTACCCTGTCAGTGACACTGAGCACTCAGACTCAAGAAAGCTTCCTTGCTCTAACATGCATTTGTGTGATTCCTGCTTCAGAAATTGGTTATTTACACTAAAAATCTTATGTGAAACACTCACATTACTTCCTTTACCCTTCGTATTAGAGCATAAAGTAAACGGCTTAATTGCAGCAGTGCGCTTTCAGTTGTCTCAGCCTGATGAATGTATTATTCGCGAGGCAAGACTTAAAACTAGAGTTTGAGTATGTGATGAATGGCTTATAACTACACTTCAATCAATTTAATTTTAAAAATGTTCGAAATAAAGTTGTAGTTTCTAGTATAAGAAGTATCTCGTGTTACAAAATTTAAACAAAATTGTTAGACCCGTTTCGAGAACAGAAATAAATTGCTCAGTCATGTAAAGTGTTTAGTAAAAGTAAGAAAAAGTCATCGTCGATCTTCATATCACATCCCCAGAAGATAAAACTAAAAAATAGAATTTAGTTTTTATATGAGTTTTCATTCTCCAGCTGAAGAGTTCTCACAGACTTACAAAGGCGTATTTCTGAAAATTGTATTTTTGAATTGAGGGATCTACAAATGTGTATTATTGTTGAAAACTCAACATTCAATTTCATGGTCGAGCATAATACTTCCTCTATCTACAGTATTTATGGTATGGGTAGAGGAAGTAAATGGATGGAATAGCACAAGCATACGCAAAGCCAAGTCGTACAACAATAATTTTTAAAAAATTCAATTACTGCGAGAGATGTGTTAACGAATCGGAAGTAAGATATTTCAACACTTTAAAACCAAACATTAATATTTATTTGTAACGGTATACCTACTAAGAATAATCCTGGTTACTTTCGCATGTGTTTTAAATAGGACCATTAAAGTAATGCACGTGTACAATACTATTCAATATTATCTTATTACATATTTAATTATTAAATAGGGTATCCATCATACTTCATCACCCCTATTTCATGCAGAGTTTACTTTTGCAGGTAATGTTGGTATAAAATAAAGCTAAATTTTTCAATTTTTATAATATCAGTGTTGCTTACCATTTATTAGATATAACATGCTATATCAATATTATAAACAGAGTGGGCCTACAATGGCCATAATAATATTAATAATGAATTATTAACTAATGTGAAATAGCATAGATAAAACTAAAGGTAAGTCAAGTGATCCCTGTATGGCCCAATCAGAACCATATGGTTTCCAGGAAGTTAAAGCTCCCGGATTGAGACATACCGCACATGAAGGTGGCAAGGTTGTCAGCCCTATGCACCGGCCGTTATTTACCCCTAAGAATACTCCTGGTACTCATTTTTGTTAGAGGCTGAGTCGACCTCAGGGCCATAGTGCCACCAGAAGGATTAAGCCAATTGAAAAGTCTCAACGACCTCATCGGGAATCGAACCCGCGGTTTGTAACGCAGTGCCATTACCACTACACCACGGCGTACCCCAGCATAGATGAAAGCTTGAAGAAATTAGTCTTTACGAAAATAATTAATAATCACCTCAATGATAGGAACAATATCATATGAGAGGTTGTATTAAAATATTAAAGATGTGGAATGGTTCATTACTATGTAATTTGCAAATTTACGTGAAATATTGAAGAAACTGAACCATTGCTGCACCCCACTTAACGACTGGCGCTTGAGTGATGACGGACCAGACAATTCCGCATAGTGAGCGTTGAAACTGCCGCGGAAGACGGACGGCTACTGATTTCTGTTCGGTCTGCTCGGGCAAGTGAGCGACAACCTTTAGTCAAGTCGTCTGGCCCCACACAAACTAAAATTGCGGCAAGATGGAAATTATAATCATAAAACGTCGTGTGATGGTTACTTTTTGTGATAAATGTATGTGGACACGACACGCGTCAGTACTATTAAAAATGAATGGTTTTGTGACATCGAGTACATGTAAACAAGATTTACACAATTCTCGGTGAACGTTTGAACAACTGATTTCAACAAGAAGTTTAGTGAAGTTTATAAATGTTAAAGGTTTGCCATAAATTGTATCTGTGTCGTTATTAGTAGAATATATACGGTAATCCACATAGCTAGGGACGCGGCCCCCTGATGATTCATGCATACCACCGAGCAAAGCAGCTGGACGAGGTAGTATAATATCTACGAGTTGAGAAGTACTTTTTTGTGCCTTCTCTTACTCCCGGAGTGCCAAGCAATGAAGCTGGCAACTTCCGGTCGAACCAAATTTTGGTGACCATTTGTTTGATGTCTTTACCTAATAGTGCCCTTATGTACATCCTGATGGGATGTGTGGTGAAATTGACATGTTTGGGCTGTGTACTTGTGTCGTTGTGTATTAGCGCGGGTTTGACTTTCTTGCCATGAAGTCGATTGCTTGTCGTTTGTTGTGTTTGTTTAGTATCGTGTAGAGATGTTTTCTAATGTACAATGCTCGTATGTAGCAGTGCGTGTATCTGTGTGAGGGGATTATTAGCCAGTCCGGCATTTGCCTATGAGTAAGGGAAACCAGTTGAGAAGTACCCATGCTCAACGAGAATTGAAGTAAGTACTTCTCTACAACAAATTCTTGCAAGCCAGAACTTTGCCACATTCCCCTCAATCCTATCGCAGGCGTTATCTTGACGGAAATATATTATACGTAATTTTTAATGACGTTGATAAGAGAAAATTCCTCGATAGTTATTACTTTCGGCCTTTTCTCCATTTTTATGGATCGGTATAGTAATAGTTCTTTTCCATTCTTTTTACAATTCTTCCTTTCTCCAAATCATAAGAATGGGTTTATGGATCTCTGAGTTTAATGTATCCCCACATGCCTTAATTAATTCTGCTCGAATTTAGTCAACGCCTGGAGATTTGTGGTTTTAGTTTACTTATAGCAGTTTCTACTTCTGTTAAAGTTGGTCCAACAACCAACGGCTCTGCTGTGAATATTTCACTTTATACGCTTTGGGCATCTCCATGTACATTCAATAATTACTTGATTAAATAATTCTTTTCACCTGTTCTAAATATTATTTGGAGCCGCGAGTATAGTGCCATCATTCTCCTTAATTATGTTTATTCCACGTTCAAAACCTTCCTTGAACTCGTTTATTCTCTTGTAGAGTTCTCTGACTTTTTGTCTTTAATACTTTCCTCTAATTCATTTTCTATATTTTTGAGATAGTTTCTTTTCTTTGTTCTAATGGCTCTATAAGTTTCTCGTTTAGCATTGTTGAGATTTTCGACTGTACTGTCATTCGGATTCTGCAACAATTGTATTTTTGCTTGCTTGTTTGCATTTAATAATTTCATGCACTTATCTTGGAACCACGGTTTATTTGGTTTCAGTTCAATGCTCTCCCAGGTTTTCCTGACATTCACATCATCCCTGGCTTCTTGTTCTGCAGTGTCTTCTAGAACTGTAAATATATTTGAAATCTTGACTTGGTAAGCGGTCGTAATTTGGTTTTCATCTAGGTTTTTCAGATTGAATCCCTCTATATCGAAATTTTGCCTATATCGAAAATTAAATTTTATTTCATTAAAGTTTCTCCCAACGACCAGATAATCATCCAAATCACAGTCGGCATCCCTAATAGTTCGGACAATAATCATATTAGACTGTCTCCTTGCATGTATTAGCAATGTCTTGATTTGATTATGAGTAATTCTATCTGGCGAGGTTCATGTGTATTTATGAAAATCACGACGTGAGAATTTTGTACTCTTTAAGGATTAAATTCTTAAAGGCGGCAAAATTCACTTGTCTAACCCCACTGTCATTGCTCTGAAAGTGGAGACTTTCATTCCCAATCGTGGCCTTAAAAATATCCTCCCTTTCTACTTGCTCTTTGAAATAGCGCAATACAATTTGCATGTGATATGCCGGAAGCTGATCAAATGTTCGTTCTATTTCCTCATAGTAACTGCCCTCGTCATCATCGTCTTTATCCATTGTTGGTGCATGGACATTCATAACTATGATGTGACACCACCGTCCTCTTAGAATAACGTAAGAAAGTCTATCATTAATAAATTCTATTTTCTTAATGGCTGAATTAGTTCTCCTATGTATGAAGAACCCGGTCCATAATTGATGGTTATCATTCTCTTTCCCGTAGAAAAAGGTATACGAGTCTCTCTGTATTGAACTTTCACCCTCTCATCTCACTTCCTGTACTGCTACTACATCTAACTTGTATTTCTCTAATTCTCTAGTTACCGACTTAAGCACCCTAGGCCTTTATAAGCTCTTAACATTCCACGTTCCAAAGCTGTAGAGCTTACGCTTTTATACGCCCTCAGTGTAGTCCCTACCCTGAAATTTGAAGGAGAGACTATTTTACCTCCGGAATATTTTTCACTGACAGGATCCATAAATCAAGCAAGCGGTTCTTAGCATTTATATATATATAGTGAGAGGCTGTTAACCTCACGCCAAACCCCCAACCAGGAGGACCACCTCATGTCGTCTGTCCGCGACTGCTTATTCAATATATTCGCAGATTCCCTCCATATCTGGAGGCCGTATCCTTTATCCGCAACCTGAGGACGCGCCATGCTGTGGTGTCCGAGACCCACCCCTTTTATATATATTACATGTGTACAGATATATATATATATATATACCTATACACAACATGTCTGGTTCGTTCACTTTCCACATTAGCGGCCCAGTTACAATGACATACGGATTTACAGTGCAGAAATCAAAATATAATAACAATGATTATGATAATAATAATAATAATAATAAATTGTCAAAGAGCAGCGTCTTCCTGCTACAAGGATTGCCAATGTACGTTATAAATTCATAATGGATTCACACCGCGCTTACAGAGGAAAACATCTTTGTTATCATTTCCCATAATTCCCAAAATCTGATCCCTAATATAGGCCTGATCGTTTTTCACTTTCGAGGAGGTTTCTCACTATCTTCTTATTCCATTGCTTCAGCGACCGATTTCTCCATTTCTGTACCATCATAGGCCTACTACTTATAATATCCTCAGCGCTTCTCTCTTCAGTGGCCCTATACTATAAAGCTACAAGAGATCGCTAGTAAAATTCGCTTTACAAATACTAGAGTGAAAATATGGTATACTATAAAGATATTACTGTTGTACTTTCAGCGTGTTCCGTTTCTCAACGCTGTGAAAGCGCTGGCAGCATTTTTGTTCCAAAGCTAAGTAATGACGTCATCGGTGCCACCAGTTTCCACAGCGCTTTGGCATTGGTTCCACCGGCCCGTGGATATGGTGCGAGAATCCACCAATGAATCTGATTGGCTCACGTAAAACTGCGGGGGAATTAGCAGACGATGGGCTTCACTCAATCCTGCCCGGTGTCCATGCTGTCACTTGACTTGACATATATATATAAAATAAAATTATTATTATTATTATTGTATGTATAGCTTAATGATAGATGCATAGGAACAATAAAACTCCAAAATGTTTAGGAAGAAAGGTAACGAGTATAGGCATAAAAACAATATTAGAAGAAGTAGGTTAACTTATGTATATTCTCTTCAGATTATAAGAACTCGCTGTCTATAACTGGATGGTATGTTTAAAATTACTGACCAGCAATTATATTATCCTACCTGATTTAATTTGATATGGTATTCGCTATTTAAGAAACCCTAGCTGCAAAAACGTGTTATATTAAAAATTGTGACACTTGTCAGTTGTGTTTGGGTTTTATATGGAGACATTCTTCCGAAAGTTTTAGGTTAGACGTGACTAGTACGGCAAAGGGGGGATATTTTCAGTTATTACTAAATGGGAAGACTTTTAGCTATGTCAATAATAATGTAAATTCTATTTGTTTGAAACCATAATACACCAATGCTTCCTGTAAGAAAATATTAGAATCACTAGTAATTTAGTCGCCATTGATGGCAGCATAAATCCAGCAGTTTTGTTCCAATTCCGCTGCAGCGTGACGTCATCGTTTGCCACCGGTCCGGTGTAAAAGCGTTGAGAAACGGAACACGCTGTTTGTAGTTAGTAAAAGACAGCACGCCTTTACAAACCACGTCATTACTGACGTCATGACCGGGAAGGGAAGGCCGCTCTTGCACTCATCTGCGTGCATTCGACTGCAAACTCTCTTCTTCTCATATTTCTCTTTTTAGACTAATTAGGTCTCGATATTAATGTTATCAGTATCATCATACCATTTTGGCGAGCCGAAAACTACAACAAATATTATATAAACACATCTCATAGACCTACAAAGGCAATTCAAAGTCACGAGACGCGACATGGAGAAGCCTTAACTTCTCAGATTGCCAATATGGAATCGCAGTACCTAATGTCGTCCGTGGCTGTGTGGTTATAATACTGAACTGTGGTGCGAGAGGTTGCAGGTTCAAATCCCGGTCGCGACTAATTTTTTTTTCATAATATTTTTAATTTTAATTAGTGTAGCGGTGCTGTATTAAATTTTAAGAATTCACTGTCACTGCCCTGTATAATTCTTGGTGAAGAATTATATAGGGTAATGACAGAGAATTCATAAAGTGTTATTCAGTAGACTGTAGTCTGAATCATTGTGACAATTTATTATATTATATAAAGACAGTAGGCGTGAATTTTTAAAATGTTATACGGTAAACTGTGTTTACGTTTTTAAAATATTACAAAAGAAAAAATACACACACACACAAAGCAGTGGTAGGGAATTCTGTAAAGTCTTACATGGAACAGTGTATTTCAGTTTTTTTAAAATATTCTGAAAGCAAAAAAGTATAACGTAGTGGCAGTGAACTATTAACATGTTGAACGATACAGTGTATTTACGTTTTTTAAATATATGAAAGCAAAACAAAAGAAAAAATAAAGATGTGGCAATGTATTTTTTAAATTCAGTTTTTATAATATTATAAAAGCAAAAGAAAACACAATGTAGTGGCAGTGAATTCTATAAAATCTTATACGGACCACTGTATTTAAGTTTTAAAAATACGTAAATATGTAAGACAGTCGCAGTGAATTCCTAAATTTGTTATATGGTACTCTGTATTAAGTTTTAAAATATAACAAAAACAAACAACAACATAAACACAAGGCAGTGGCAGTGAATTCTAAAACTATTATACGAATCACTGTATTTAAGTTTTTAAATTACTAAAAAACATATAAAGCGATGATGATGATGAGTGTTCTGCCCGAAGGCAGGTCCAGACCCTGGACGAAGCCATGGGGTGATAGTGGAAGTGAATTCTTAAATAAGGTTACATTGAATTTAAGTTTTAAAATATTATAAAAGCAAAAAAGTACGAGACAGTGGCAATGAATTCTATAAAATCTTATACCTAACACTGTATTTAAATGTTTTAAAAACGAGGCAAAAAAAATTATAAGGTAGTGGTATTGAATTTTTAAAAATGTTATACGGTACACTGTATTTACATTTTTAAAATACATTAAAGCAAAAAATAATAGAGTAGGCTACATGGTAGTGGCAGCGAGTTCTTAAAAAAAACTGAACATTGTATTTACGTTTTTAAAATGTTATGAAAACAAAAAAATGGCAGTGAATTCTTAAATTTTATACATTTCACTGCAATTAGGCTTTAAAAATATTATGGAAAAAAAAAAGGTCCACTGTAACCACTGAGCCACGAACGACACTATGAAGAGCGCTTGAATATTGCTAATGTAAACCGGTAAGTCTTCGCCCGTGTCTCACCTCCACACTTTAAATCATCTTTGTAAGCCTATGAGACGTGTTTCTGTAAAATTTATTGCACTGTTCAGTTCGGAAAAATAGTATCACGATACTGATAACATTATTACCAGGACCTAAATCGTCTGAAAAGAGGGAAATCAGAGAAAATATGTTAGAAGCCAATCCACTAACTCGAACAGCCCAATGGCTGACGTCTGCTTGGGCACTGGTATTTGCTTCTACGAGTCTTTATCCATTTGTAAAAATGCTGCTCAGTTTTACAAGTGCCGGGCTACAGTAGTAGTTATATAGGAAGCTATCCAATTCAACAGTGACGTATTCGTTTGTCTCCGATTCTCTTGTAACTAGTATTAAGTTTACAGTTGTAAAGCTTTATAAAATTCCATACTTTCGAATCGCTAATAAAAGCACTTGTAATACAAATCCATACTTTTATAGGATAGGGCCCAGCTCGCCTCCTTGAAATATCCCTCTCCTATCCACAAGTTATCATTCCCCTATCGTCACTATTTAAAAATATGCACATAAAGAGGCTAAAGTGAGAGAAGAACGACTTACCAGAGAACAGTTCTAAGAACTTTTCCACACCGTAGTTGAGCGGGAAACGATAGCTGGGGTCTCGCAGAGCTTCTAGAGAATGAACCTTAATGCGCTTGATCATGAAGCTGATGTTGTCAGGTTTGCCATCCTGGTTGAAATCTGTAACAAGAACAAAGCTTGTGTCGTCATGCTGAAGTTGACAGTAAGAACGCAGACTGAAGCAAGTTCTCTGACAGCTCAGTGTGGCGTGTACTCTATTCTGAGAGTGGCAGGCGTTCATGCACTCTATTACAATAAGTCAATATTTAAATTAACTTTAAGGACATTGGTTCTCTTGTACAAAGGTTGGCAGTAGTAATATAAGTACAATATAATAATTTATATTTAATCATTTTTAATCTGCAAAGTTATATAACACTATGAGCGATGGTAACTATTTTTTTCCTCAATGGTACCATGAGATGTATGTCACAGGAGAATGTGAACTCTCTAATAAATGGACACATCATTTGATGGCGCTGTGATGTATGATTACGCGAATACTTGCGATGGTAATTTAGTTGTGAGTCAGCCGGCATGCAGAATGGATGTGACAAGATACGAACTCCATTCTTACGACAAAATAGTCACCATCCGATATCCAGAGAATAGACCAAGGAGCTCATGGAAGCTTTTAGAAGTAATGCCCATTAATATCGAACTTAAAGGGATCATGGAGAGGGTGTGTGTGGTCTCGTGCTTTACACTACCGCATTACATTATAGTGCCACGATGCAGTCGCGTATGGATGTTTCTACGTGTCTGTTTATTTCACTATCCTACATGTACTGCCCGTAATCTGTAATCTGAGTGCCCGTAATCTATGCCCGTAATCTGTGCCCGTAATCTGAGTGACTGCAACAACATGGTATTAACGTAACAAAATGAAAGCAGAATACTAACGAAAGATGGAGCATAATGAAGTAGACAACGAAAACAAACTAAATAAAGAAAATCAAGAGAAACGTCCGAATGGACACTTGCTTAAGGCTTACAGAAATAAAGTATTAATTCATCACTATAACATTACTTACATGAAAAGAAACAGAAGGACGGAGTTGACTTCACTATAGAAAAAAACACTACATCTTCCTTGTGGAGTATAGATCTGACTGTACGAAGCAATTACGGGCGTTTGCCCGAAGATAACTGAGTCAAGACTAGCAGACTTATTGTTCCGACTTGTTCATGACGACGGCTGGCGACGATCTCATCGCTCGCAAATAACATACCGGAACTCAACTCGCACACGAACAAAAAAATGGCTAACCGGAAGTGATGCTTTTACCCAGAATATTCGAGGCGGAAAATTACCAATATTAAATACATAATTAATGAGTAAGAAAATAATAATAATTTAAATAATAAATAGAATTTAAGAAAAATAAATAAACATTAATTAAACAATACAAAAGCAACAGAAATATATAAACCGTCAAACAGCAGAATGTAATATATGAATGACCAATGGAATTATCTGGAAATTTTCTGAATAGTTAAACAACTGAAGGTAATAATAATAATATATAGAAATTTCTGAATAATTAAGAGACTGAACCTAATAATAGTTAAGCAACTGAATACAAGGTAATTAATTAGAATAAATAAAGAGATTCAATAATAATAATAAAAAAAACAATATTAACAATGGGCCATAAAGAAGTGGCACAAAATTTAACTCATTATTAGCTTTGTTTAGTAGTTTGTTAGAGGGATTTTATATTGCATGGGTAAATGTGATGACTGAATCACAGAAAAGATTATATTGCGCATGGCATGTTGACGGGGCATGGAGGAGAAATCTGAGCAAAATAAAATAAAAAACAAAACAGATAGAAGTCTACAAAATCGTGAGAACTATATTACAGGAAAGAGACCCGTGGCATTTTCCCTTCCACTAGAAGCAGGGGTTTAAATGTTGTCCCAAGATACTGAGACTCTGATTTCGGTGCATCTTTCCTCCAGCATTATGTACTATACAAGGAACGGTGGGCCTATTGTTATAGGCTTCACTGCGGATTAAATACGAATATGCTCATAGAAAGGATGCACGGGACAATCAAGTACATTTACTTGTACGGGAAGAGAGTAAAACGCTTGGGCAAATCAATCCATGCACTTATGACTTTCGTGAGGGACAAACTCATTGACAGATTAATAGTCATACACAGGGCCGCCACATCTTTGGGTCGGGCCCAGGACCATGTACTGGTCGCAGGCCCCTCACCGAACGCCGACCATCCTCTTTCAGTTGTCTCTACCCTTCTCCATGGAGCTTCCTTCACGTTACTTGTGTAACAGAACATTTCATCAAACTATTCCAGTTTTCCATAAAATCATATCACATCACCGGGATCCAGCGGGGCCCGGGCCCGGGTCCCTTGGGTCCGGCAGCCTTCCCCCCATATGGCGGCCCTGGTCATACACAAGGGAAAGATAACTTCAAAAATATCTGACTTGAGGAAGCGCCGTAAGAAAAGTATGGATTTGCAAACTGACTGCATTATGCAGCAAGATGGATACTGGCAAGTTGTTTCGTCGTCAAAAATTAAAGAATTGTATGAAATTAGACAATTAGTGTCCCATTGCGATTGTCAGATTGTCTGTCAGGAATGTAGTGCTTGCATTCATGTGTATGCCTGCAGGCTGCAGTTGCCATGATTCATCTAACAGATGGAATATGTGCAAGCATATCCATTTACTATCCCGGACATTTGAACCATGTGCATTGCCTGCTTCTTCAGATGGTGAGAATTCATTAGTTATATAAAGACAGAGATGACAGTAGTACCGTTAGCACCTCTCTTTCTAACAAAGTACAGCGTGCTCATAATTTTCAGACACAAATAGCCTACATCAGTTAACGTTAGGCCTCCCAACTGACACTCTGTTCTGTGAGGTAATAACTAACTATAATAATAAAATTATTCTATTAATAGTATAATGAAACGATGAGATATTCGCGCATCAATACAAGTAAAATAGTAGGCCTACAGTGTTTCGTTTGCGTTTAATTTCGCTTCACAACTAGCCATGACAATTGATATTTCCACCACTGAATTATGCTGTACTCAAACTTAATAAAATTAAGGACTGATTATTAAATTTAAATGAACTTAACAGCAGACAGTAATATTCTGAATACTCGTCACCGCTGGAAGTCGGGTACGACACAGAGGGAACTCCTTGCTCATTAGGAGGAATGCATTCATTCTATTGTGGATGCCTTATATACGTCAGTTCAAATATTAGCATAAATACTACTATAATAATACAAATAATATTAATATTAATGATACGGCGCATGGGATGCATTATCTTGTCTCGAACAGCGGACCTGGGTTCGATTCCCGGGTGTGACAAGTTGCCTAGGTGGGATTTTTCCTCACCTGTGAGGCGAATGTCGGGTAACTTTTAAGCCCTTGTGGTTCCAGGATATCATTTGACCGTCATTATTTATTTATTTATTTATTGTACTATGAATATTACAGGCTAATGCCCAATTACAATATTCTCGCTTACATTAATACACCAGATTCTAAAATTAAATATTTAAATTGATATTCAAAATAATTAGGCTAATGCTATAACAATAAGAAAAGAACACAGAAAAGAAAACCAGAAACACAAACAATATGACAATTACACAAGGGAACATAATATGAAAAAATAAATATTAATATAAATAATAATGTAATAGTTTTGGAGGAAAATATACATATCAGAAAGATTCAAGTAAAGAAAATGACATGGAGCAAAATTTAATAATTATTATTTTAAAATTTTTTTCACATATATTTTTAAACAGCTTATTGTTAGTATTAAAAATATCTATATTGTCTATTTTGTGCTAGTGATTGTATAGTCGGAGTCCATTATAAAGAGGAGAATTATTATGAGAGTCAGTGTTTACTTTTGGGATGAAAAAAAGAATATGCAATTTATGAGATCTATAACGTGAAACATAAAAATATATTTCTTTGAGACAATTAATATCATCTATTTCATTATTAATTAATTTGTGTAAAAACAACAATGTATAAATATTTCGCCTGTGTGATAATTCAGGGATATTGAAATACTGTAACATAGTTTAAGATGATTCAAATTTAGGGTAGTAGTTAAACTGTTTGAAATACGTATATTTTAGAAATTTATTTTGAATGGAGATTTTTAAGAGTTTTACAAATACAGTAATATTATTAATATGATTCGAGAAAGTTAAATTATTGTTAAATAATACACCTAAATCATTCATAGTGGTAATTTTGTTCAACTGAATACCATTAATACAATATTGCCATGCAATATTATTTTTAGATCTAGAGAAAGTCATAATTTTGCATTTTTTAATGTTTAATGGTAATTTATTATGTCCACTCCATTCACTTAATTTATTTAAATCATTCTGCAGTTCCATACAATCATTAGGACTCAAAATTATTTTAAATAATTTTATATCATCAGCAAATGCAGTAATATTTGAAAAACAGACCTGATCAAAGATGTCATTAATAAATAGGAGAAAAAATAAACTACCTACATTTGATCCCTGAGGAACACCAGAATTGACAGTTATTATTTTTGATAAATGACATTTATATGACACAACCTGTGATCTGTTGCTTATATATGAAACAATAAGTGTTAGCAAGGGTGAGGCAAAATTATAGTCCGTTAGTTTGTTAATTAAAATGTCATGATCTACTTTATCGAACGCTTTTTGAAAGTCAGTATATTTCACATAGACTTGTTTTCTTTTATCTAATCCTGATGAAACATAGTGTGTAAAATTCAAAAGATTTGTGAGCATTGATCTTCTAGGCATGAATCCATGTTGATTTGTAGAAATATTAATTTTTACGTGATTGAAGATATGGATATATAATATGCTTTCAAATATTTTAGCAGGTTCATCATCATCTCATCCATGCCTTGTTCGGCATGAGTGTGTGAGCAACTGGTGAAATTAGGGAGGTGGGTCATGGTCCTCATTCACAGCATTCAGGATCAATGATAATGTCAAGGTCGGTTTTCAAAAAAGAAACCATTAACTTTCCGGCGGATTCCAGCCCTCACAAAATGAGAATATGTTCCTTTCCTGCTGTTCTTCCTTACTCGTTTCAATTTCTTCTTCTTTCTTGGAGTCACAATAGGCCCGCGCGAAGCTTCGTTTCGAATTTTAAATATTGACGACAGTGACGCGCCTGTCACTTCGGCACAATCTTTTAATTTAGGAATCGCGCACAATGTGCATTATCTTAACCTACTGACAAACACCCGGTCCTGAACCTGGGAAATGGATTTTTCAGGCCGGGAATCGAACCCGGGCCGCCGGAGTGGAAGGAAGGCGCGCTTCCGACTCACCCACGGCGACGGGCTCGGCACAATCTTTTCTTTTTTTGTGTAGTAATTAACCCAATCTTTTGTGTAGTAATTAACACTATGTCTAGGATCCCTACATTTAATATATTCGTAAACTTGGAACACAATTTTTCATGAATCACTATTTAATACTTTGCCCTGTTTGCGTTTCACAAACATCTTCACTGTACAACACAGCTGCCACTGATAAGTGCTACTGTAGCTGCATTTGCTTAACTGTAAAATTTTACCCTTAACTGTACCATCCCTCCTCTTGACGCCTCTGGCCTGCATTCCAAAGCGGATTATCCTTCGTTAAAATTGGCAATGCAGCTCAATGCCGCTCGGCGAAATAGTTTTCTTACCTTATTAAAATAAATGTATTTCCTCTTAATTTTAATAGTATAGAAACATTTAGCATATGAAAATGAAATTGTTCTTACTGAAGATGTGTTTAGTGAATTAAAATGTATTATTTGAAGTTTAGAAAACAAGGAAAATTACGTGTAAAGATCGACTGCAACTCTCCCATACAACCCAATGCTTTTTTCTCAATGTGGAATAGCCGAGACACATCGTCAAAGAAGGACATATTGACTCAACGGCTTTTCTCAACCAGAAGGCATAAGAAACTACCACAGTGCACAATGACAAAACCAAGATCTGATGAAGCTCAGACTATAGCTGCGAGTATTGTCATCGGAAATAAATAAGTTCCTGCTCAAAGTTCATATTACTTTGTATTTAGTTATTAATATTATTTTTTTAAAATGTGCTCTTATGCCGCCTAAATTAATTCTAAATATCCGAAAAGAAGTAACTGTCCATGTTTATGATCTTAACAGCTGTGTGTTATGCAAGGGCGCCCATATGATATTTTCTAGGGGGGGGCAATTTTTTTAATTAATTTATTTTTTGTCGCTTTAACTTCTTGGGCCACTTTGTGACATTATATTAAAAATATAATAAGTGAACAATGACGTACCCAGAAAATAATTTCGGGGAGGGTGGAAAGACCCAGGGGGTTAGAGGATATGGAATATCCCCCCCCCCCCAGAAATGGGGTCGAGTGTCCACCACTGGAAAATTTTTAAATATTGAACCAATGAAAATCCCATTTTACATTATTTTAGCACTGAAAAACTAGTTAGAAAATGTATTTACCATACCCTAAGACATGCCAACGTAAATGAGAAATAGTTACTTAAGTCGGGGGTCCACCCCCAGAATTATTTTTTAATACTGAACTAATGAAAATCACATTTTATGCTATTTTATCACAAAAAAACTAGTTAGCAAATTTGTTTACCGTACTCTAAGACATGCCAAACGCAAACAAGAAATCGTTACCTAGGTCGGGGGTCGACCCCCAGAAAATTTTTAAATACTGAACTAATGAAAATCACATTTTATGCTATTTTACCCCTGAAAAAATAGTTAGCAAGTTTGTTTACCATACTCTTAGACATGCTAACGTAAACAAGAAATCGTTACCTAAATTATAATACATAATACTATTTATTAAAAAAAGTCAAACAACACATGGGACAATGAAAATAATAGCCTACTGCAGCGGTATTTAAAAATGCCGCTGCTTCCCTGCCTTTTCTGTGTTTCCGCCGTGCGTGCTTCTACTGTTTTTCGTTGTCTCTGAAGATGGCGCTTGTGCGGTATGTTGAGGTGGGTTGATGTTTGCTCGCGATCGAGTGAGTTACCTTTGGCTCTGTGAGTGAGATGTGTCGTCTGGGAGCCGGTCTAATGTCCTGTAAGTACAGTACCATACTTTCTGACCAAATTTATGTTCGAGATATGCCTTCAGCATACATTCAAATCAGTTGTCTAACTTCCATTCTGAGTAAGATGAAACATACATTATGTCGTTTGTAGGCCGATTCCGCCTGTTTAATTACTTGCAGAAATTTAATGTGTTCGTGCCAAGGGAACAGTAATTGTAGAAGTTCCGTAAGGGTAGACTGGTTATGTAAGTTAGGTCTGCCAATTCATGGAAATTTCCAATTGTTAAAACATATTGTAGTGGGATACGCCCCTGATTGCTACACATATTTCAGAGCATATTTTCAGATGTTGATGTTCCCCTATTGGTTCCCCTATTATTTCATAGTATTCTGGGAAGCATGAGGGATTCTACTAGTGTAGGAGATATACAAAGGTTTTCTCAAATTTGTATATGGTTTGGTTTAACCTTGGCAGCGCTGTCACCAAATTAATGATACTTTGTAAAGATTACATATTTCTTAAGCAGATATTCCATTTTGTCGTGTTGGCATAGAGTTTCTAAAATTTGCGTATAAGATTGCATAAATCACCATTTATTAGAATTTGCTGATTTCATTTTCTGGCCTTTCCAAGCAATGCTACATGACATCTAATATTGAGTTACAAATAAGGTTAGGTATGCTTACAAATTATACCCACTATTATATTCATGATTGAAACGAATTTATAGGGGCCGAAGCCAATAATAATATTCTTTCTCAAGAAAATTACATTCTTGATTGTAGGCCTAAAGCAAGGTTTGGGTATATGGTATATAATTAAAATCTGCTTAAATAAATTCACTAATATTGAATTAACCTAATAATATTCTTTCATAAGAAAATTACACTTGTGATTGTAGGTCCAAAGCAAGGGTTTTTCTATATAATATTACTGTATATCAACTGAATTCTGCATAATTAACCTTATGAATATTGTTCTAAGCTAAAATTTGTGAGACTAGTCCAAAAGCAAGGGCCTTTCTATATAACATTATATCAACTGAATTCTGCATAGTTAACCTTATGAATATTGGTCTAAGCTAATAATATTCTTTCTTAAGAAAATTAAATTTGTGAGGATAGTCCTAAAGCAAGGGCCTTTCTATATAACATTATATCAACTGAATTCTGCATAGTTAACCTTATGAATATTGGTCTAAGCTAATAATATACTTTCTTAAGAAAATTAAATTTGTGAGCCTAGTCCTAAAGCAAGGGCTTTTCTATATAACATTATATCAACTGAATTCTGCATAGTTAACCTTATGAATATTGGTCTAAACTAATAATATTCTTCCTTAAGAAAATTAAATTTGTGAGGCTAGTCCTAAAGCAAGGGCTTTTCTATATAACATTATATCAATTGAATTCTCCATAGTTAACCTTATGAATATTGGTCTAAGCTAATAATATTCTTTCCTAAGAAAATTAAATTTGTGAGGCTAGTCCTAAAGTAAGAGCATCTATATAACCTTATATCAACTGAGTTCTGCATAGTTAACCTGATGAATATTGATCTAAGCTAATAATATTCTTTCTTAACAAAATTAAGTTTTTGAGGGTTGGCCTAAGGAAGATTTTTCATATTACATTATACCATCCCAATGTGAATGCTCTGTTAAGTTATTGTTAAGCTGAGTCTTTTACTTACCATGTTATAGATGTTCTAAATTTAATTCTGCTTATCTATCTTTATGATAAGCTATTGTATTTTTCTAGGCCATAATATTTTGGGGCCTGCATTTTGAGCTTTTGATAACTACGTATTTGATAATTACGTATTATGATTGAATAATGATTGTTATTTATATTGTTATATTCCATTAAAATTGTTAACTTCATCTTGCTTTTGTTTGGTATTCGGGTAATGTGTTGTGAATGCCTATCTCCCTTCCCCCAGACGGTTCTGATCTCTCTGGAATTGTGCCCTACCATGCTTCCTAATCTTAGATTAGATTAGATTAGATTACAAGGGGGTAGTATAAGCCTTTTGCCGGCTTCTCAACACTGCGACCTTTATAGATCTATTGTGAATACCCTACTCTACTCTTTTCTAGCAGTCATCACCACACTTTAATTTAGGCTTTTTTTTTTTTTTTTTTTTTTTTTTTTTTTTTTTTTTTTTAATATAGCCTTTAATTTTCCTGGGTGATGTCCAGTCCTGAACCCGGGGGATTTTTCGTTGCTGAAAAATCCACTACCCGGCCGGGAATCGAACCCGGACCGCCAGGGTAGAAGGCAAGTATGCTACCTATACACCCATCGCGGCGGACTTCCTAATCTTTTCCTGTTATGTCAACGCTTTGTATGCTGAAGTGGTGTAGGCGTCTTCTGGCATAAAAATAAAAGCAAATCGTAAGCCTAACAAACTAATCTAATTTTACAGCCCACACTACTCCTTATATTATGAAAACCTAATAACTCCTATATAATATTTTACACACCAACGAAAATTGTTTATTTTAATAAAGTATTCATCAGGTTTGGAACAGGTTTTTAGTTTATCTTTCTTGTGTTTTAACTTAGTAATTATGTAATTGTATAATTCCCCTCCCCCCACTTTCTGCGCATGATAGCTGGTAGTTTCTCGGATTGTTTTGGTAGTGTATTTTTAGTAGATTCTTCGTAGAAACCATATGTTCTGTCCTTTTGCTTGGGTAGTATAATTTAAAGGGTTCTCTGTTTATTTAAGTCTGCCGGTGGTTTCCTTCTATAGCCTAAGTAGTCGGCGTCATCACGCCATAATAATGGCGTCAGTTTCTTTCTCTTCTCCCCTGTGCCTGCTTGCAAACCTGATGTGTCACGGTCTGGTAAGTCATTTTTAAATTCGCGTTTTTTTCAATTATTTTGGTCTGTATTTAGTCTTTGTGCCATGCCCGTTTCTCCTTTCGGTTGAGATTTTAAAAGCATCTCAATCGACAGTTTTGTTCCCGCCTTTTACTAAATTTGTACCCCCTTGTAAATGATTGTTTGTAGGCCTACATTATATTTTCCTCCGTTTGTTTCGATTCATCTTTCCTTACAAATTAAAGCCATTGTCCCTTGTGTTATTTTGCAGAGTAAACCTTTTAAGAGTAATCTCCCTTTTTCTGTTGTAAAGTCCCCTTCTTCTGAATGTCAATAATAATGCAATTGGTTATAATGTTTGGTTGCTCTTTCACCTTGTGATTTCGATCTATACAGAATAATTACATTATGGTAATTTCCAATTTGTGAATTTAAATATCTAAAGTAATGAGGATGACACTCTATCAGATTATTATTCAAAAGTGTGAATGTAAACGGT
This sequence comes from Ectobius pallidus, assembly GCA_964059195.1. Lineage (NCBI taxonomy): Eukaryota > Metazoa > Arthropoda > Insecta > Blattodea > Ectobiidae > Ectobius > Ectobius pallidus. The sequence continues at coordinate 58,331,058 of CAXKWD010000005.1, forward strand.
GCTGTAAATTATTATTGTTTTTTTATTTCAGGTTATACCATTTTGTAAACTTCATTGTCTTGTGATATTTTGGTTTAAAATTATAATTTCTGTTATTGTTTTTGAATCAAGATCTTTTACGTCCTGTTTGTACCCCTTCTGGGGTAACTTACATTACCAATGGGCGGGCCCGATTTCAGGGAATGGGCTAACTTCCCTGGCGTTGGTTGCCCAAGCTTCCTTCCAGAATCTTTCATCCATTAGGGCGGGTTTCAATTAGAAGTGGTTCACCGAGGAACTATTACCAAACGTGGCACCGAATTCAGTCATCGTAATGGACAATGCTTCAGTCCATTCCACTCTCTGAACAACATCTGCAAATAAGAAGCAAGAAATTGAGGATTGCCTCACCGCTAAAAAAATTCTTGGGAGCCAGATGGCAGCTGGAACTCTGCATAATCCTTTGTACTAGTCGAAAACAATACCAGAAGAAACATTGAATTGACAAAATAGCGCGCGCTGCAGGTCACGATGTGCTAAGGCTGCCCCCGTACCACTGCGAACTTAATCCGACTGAGTACGTGTGGAGTGAAGTGAAACGAAATGTCGCACGAATAAGCAGTTCTTTTAAGTTGACTGATGACTGCGATCAAATGAAGAATAGTTTAAAACAAATTACTCGGGAACACTGGCAAAATTGTGTGCGCCATACTGAAACAGTTGAGAAGCGAATGTGGGAACCAGACGGAATTTTGTAAATTGCGCATGATAGGTTAGTCACAAATCTGGACGAGGACGACACCACTTCAGAAAGTGAAAACGAAGAAGATATGGATCTTGGTACTGCCCCTCTGCTATGATCTGTTTTCTTAGGCCTTCATGTCACAGACTGAAACACTTTCATAAGGTCAGCGAATGTATTTGTTATGTATAGTAGCTTCAGAGAGTAGCATTGGCCTGAATAACAATACTGTAGCGTCTTGCATCTCCCAACACTATGTTCCTACCCTGAATCCAAGTATAAGCAGTGCGTCGTTTGGGGATAGAGGATGTTTGGATAAGTCGTGAATGTTTTAAGTAATCAGGTTACATTCATATGGAAGTTATATTGGCCAGTTAGTGTTTTATGTTCTATCGTAGAATCTGTTACATTGCCAAAGTAAATTCATAAAATCACGTATGTTGTGGTAATTTAACTTTAAAGTTAATTTGAGGCTAATTCTAATTTTGATTATGTAATATAAACATTTGCTTCATATCTGTTTGCTGTCGGATGGAGGCTTCACCTCCTGTATGTTAGGCTATTCGAAATTGTTTCTATCAGTATTCCCATTGATTTATCTACATATACAGCTCGATACTTTTGGTCATACAAATTTGATTGTATAATATATTTGATGGGGCAGGTATTTATTCATAAAGTAAAGTTAATGAGATATTAATGTAATATTGTAATATGCTGTGATAGTATAGCAGTTCTGGTTTATTCTGAAGGACGCCATCTTGAATTATTTGGGAAACGCCCCAGTCACAGCTGATTTGTAAATTGTTATATTGCCCCTTATTAAAGCTAGGGAATGTCAGTTGCCTAATAATTTAGTATTGATATCCAGAATGATATATTCGCCTTTCATGTTCTTGCATTTTGCTATTATATTCTCTTATGTCATTACTTTCTCTAACGTTAGCTTACTCTTAGTATTTATAGTATATTTGAATATTCACTGATTATTTATATTCTGGTTTCATTTTTTGGAGTTTATCATATCATTCTGAATATACAGTGCTTTATGACATTGTAGGCCTATAGAAGTTCTAACAGGCGTTCACGTTACATTCTTACATTATGTATTAGCAAGTTTAACTCGTCTCTCAATTTGCTTCTTAATTTCATAATCCATTTAATGTTATTTATTCTTCATTCTTGCATATTTTCTACTGTTACCAGTCCATCAAGAAATTAATAAATGGACATATGTTATGAAATATTATTCTCTTCATTCTTGCATATTTTCTACTGTTACCAGTCCATCATGAAATTAAATTAATAAATGGACATCTGTTATGAAATATTATTATTCTTTGGCACGCTTTTCCTACCCTCCCTTACCTCTTGTACGTGGAGCCGATCTCTTACAGCCTCTGGAGTGAACCGTCCAACTAAATTTCTTATTTAAATTAATTGTGAGTTTCTCAGTACTAATAAAATTCCAATAATAACGAAACGTTGCAAGATGCCGAAAAATGCAGGTCAATTACAGTCCTAACTACACTTTCTCTCAAGTTAGCTTTTGTATGTGGCGTCATGACACAATGCAAAATGAATTATGATAATACATTTAGAGGTGTACAAATCTCGATTTTAGCTTGCCCATACCCGCTTGAACGCCAGGCAAGCAAGTTGATGCGTCCCAGCTAGCAAGCAGGCAGGTTTCTTTAGACTTGGATGGGTCAGGTTAAATCCAACCCATGCAAGTCTGAATAAGCTTGTGACATTCTTATCAGCTAAACAACTGTAGTTGCTAAGTGTAGGTAATCCTTTCTTGCTTTTCTACATGCTGGTAGAAGAATTTCATCACATAGATAAAGCATTAAAAATCGTTTTAGCGTCTTAACACACTTATTATTTTTATTATTGTTATTGGTATTATGGATTTTTTTGAAGTTTTCTCGAAAATTTTTGAAAATTTTTCCCGTGCCGGACTAGTACCTTTGTTCATTGATAATTCAAACTCTCCACATTGTAGGTTCTCCTCGGCTTCCTTCAGGATCAAATTCTTCATTCTCCTTTTACTTGCTCTCTAAACACATCTGAAGTTCCTCAACTTCGTAACTGCACGACTTACCAGTGCACTGATATACCCAGTTTCATGTTCTTTCCGCCAGGCCTTGCAGTTTCTTTAGGCCCCATGAAACCCACCAGGTTATGAAGAGCTTGTGACTCATAGCGACAGTATCGTAGCAATCTGGCTTGCTCTCTTGTCAAGCAAGTTAAAAGCTGTGGCTGGTTGCAAAGTTAAAAAGGGGCAAGCAAGCTAAAATCAGAATATGTACACCTCTGAATACATGAAGCTGAATATCGTGTGTTGCGCTTTCCGCGTTGTCATTTTTCCCTGCCGTCGCATGGCCTAATATGTTCCGAGAATGAATTGTATTTTATGTCTTTTATAGGAAACTTGTGAACTAAAGCGTTAAAACTTTAATTTTAACTGCATATGAGTCCCGACTTTTTTTATTTGAGTCACTGTACAATATTATGGTTTCCACAGTAAGATTTAAAGACAATTAATAGCTCTAAGTGTTATTAGTGGAATGTTGCGTTGCATCTTTTGGGCTTTGGTTAATTCGTTATTTGGTTACTATTATCTGAAGTGATAACAATGTAAAGAACACGTACATAATAGGCTGACCTTTGTATTTACGAGTTAAGTGCTCACACAGCTTAACTATTTATATCTTCATCCCCTATCGCAAATGCAGAAAAACATTGGTATATTATTGTCTTAAAACTATTTATGCAATAAATATTTCACGTATAATCTTGTGGCCTGATATTTAAAGCGGCTTTTAATGATTATGCTTGTATTTAATATACGTGTACATAAGTCATTTTAAATTTTAATAGCTGCTTTCGCCTTCATGTGAATTCTTATTTTACTGTTGTTTGTGTAATGAAAATGAAAACCCCTGTTAAAGTATTTAAACTTATTCTGTCTTGTAATTTTTTGGCATACGTCATTCTTTCTCCTGTACTCATCCATTCTGCAGCTCTGGGGAAATCATAAAAGATAATTCTTGGGTAAATATCCAGTACAACGGTGAAACGCATAGATATGAATTTTTTTCTTAGGTGGACGGAAAGTGAATCATAAATGCAAGCCTAAAAGGGACGACATTGAATAATTTGGATGAAACTGATTTGACGGAGATTTTTGGAACCGAGAACTCGAATCTGAGGTCATTTTCCGGGCCGACGCATTCATCGTGAAATGCAGGTTTTCGAATGGTTTCATAAATATAATGTTTTAATTATTGTTGCTAAATAAATGATAAATAAATCAATAAATAAATGCGGTCAGAGCCACGGGCATCTGCTAGTAACTTACAAATTCAGTGAACTGAAAGTCAAACAAACCTATATAAGGGGCTTTGATTATATATACTGTATATATGGGTGATCAGTGTGATGTTCTGTGAAATCAGTATGTCGTGTATAACTATTGAGTCTATCAGCTTCTATTATTATATTGTAGTATTATGACTTGTGTTAATTTTAATCCAATTTTGACTATATAGTACAGCCGAGTCATGATTTTCCTGGGGAATTAATGAAAAAAAACCCTTAGGAATTTCTCGTATCAGCGCTATCACTTATTTGGATTAAATCGTCTTGTCCGAATTTATGGAAAATCACTCTATAATATTATTTCAATATTAACCCAGATAACGCTGACGTCCTTCCAGAAGGATGCGAGCAGCAGTAGGTAACATGTTTATTTTTCGAAAGTTCTTCAATTACTCGCCCGAATGCAGCATCATATTTCGTAACTAGAAACTGCACGCTTTAATTTTTATGTTATTTTAGTCTTCGTTGTTGAGAGGTTAGTAATGATATTTAGCTGTGAAGTTACGTTTCTAACAAAATGGAATATGTCGAAGACCTTCGGATAGATGGGTCTGTGTTCTATGTTTCTTCTTATTCTTTGTTGCAAATTGTTATTCATTTATTGCCTTAAATATCTGCTTTACCATAGTGATTCGCCATACAAACATTACGAACAATATTGTAGGCCCCACAGCCGACTTTCGTAACGCTTCCTTCCAGAAGGACGTCAACGTAATGGGAGCCTAAAAATTTGTTTGTGAAATTCTTTTGAAGAATAAAACCTGGTGTTTCATTATTGTAAAAAAATATCTGTAAGTGAATATTAATGGGAAGATGACGTAAATATATCTTGCTTTGTGTCAAACTAACAGTCCCATGAGTTTTTTTTTCGATGATGACGTGGTAAATTTTCTGGTGACATATACAAATCAGTACGCCGCAAAAAGAAATAGGCTTGGAGACCGTTCTAAAGAAGAGATGAAGTGTTTCATAGCTTTTATTGAGTGGTTATGTCGACCTGTCACAGAAAGATAACACATATTGGGAAAAGTCACCAAATGCCCATAACATATTGATTTCCGAAACTATGGCAAGGGATCGATTCCGATTTATAATGTGGAACTACCTTTAGGTGTTCGATTTGCTAAAGTACGGCCACTAATAGATAAAATAAATGAGAAATGTGTAGAGTACAGTTCACAATTCAAAACCACTCCGTAGATGAGAGCATGGTACCTTACTTTGATAAACATAGGCCTAGTGCAAAACAATTCATCCATGGAAAGCCAATTAGGTAAGGCTATGAGTTCTGGTGTGGTGGACCTAGTTTTGGGTACCTAAGCTGGTTCGGGCCATATCAAGAAGCTGGTACATTACCTGATAAATATGCTGAAAAAAGACTTTGGTATGCTGACTTATATTCACAAGCTGGAACAATTGCCCTATAGAGTGTATTTTGGCAATTTCTTTACCTCGATACCTTTACTCAGGGATCTGCATAAGAGAGGAATTGAAGCCACAGGGGCAATGAGAGCCAATAGAATTGGGAAAGAGTGCGATATGACCAACAGGGATGAAGAAAACACCACGGGGTACATACGACTTCAGGTCTGATGACACAAGCAACGTCCTCGTTACTAGATGGAATGATGATAGTGTGGTAAATGTGGCTACTAACTTTGATAAAGTTTTACCAACTCGCCAGGTATCTCGCTACTCACAAAAGCAAAAAAGCGAATTAGTGTCGATCAACCACAGTCATCCACAACTATAATACACACATGGGAGGCTTTGACAGAGCTGACCAAAACATTTCTTTGCACCTTGTATCAATCAGAGGCAAGAAATGGGTTTTCCCGAACGTTGCACTGTTGCTGAACAAAATGTGTGGCAACTTTACCAGCAAGATGGCGGTAAATTAGATCATCTATACTTTCGCCGAAGACTAGTCACTACTATTTTGTAGTCAAATAGAAGAGTGGTTTCAAGAGGACGGCCATTGGGTTCATCAAAGGCTCATCCTCGGTTAGAAAAATTGGAGCATTATGTTGCCGACATACAACCAGACAGTGTTACAGGAAAGAAAAAACAGCTCCATTGCTGACAATGCCACAAGAAAGCTACAAATCAGTGCGTGAAATGTGTTTTGGGACTTCGTGTAACATCAAGTTATATGGTAAGATTTCCACCTATATACTAGTATTCTTAATAAACACCATATATTTCTTGAATCCAACGATAATGAAGTTTTAATTGAAGATTGCTTGCTTTTCTTACAGTTTTTAGACTTATCAATGAATACTAAGTTAGGTTAAAAGAAATATATTTTTTCCATTAATAATATTTAGCCTTAAACCAATGTTCAAATTTATTCTAACTTTACTTTTTGTCTAATTAAGTTATGTCATTCAAATATATATATATATAGAGCAGTATACATATACAGAATACAATTAATTGTCCATCTGGAATATAATATTATCAAGAATAATCAACATGAAATTTGTTAATAATCAAATTTAAAATTTCATTCTAACCTAACTTCATGTTTTCTTTATTAATGAATTATTTTAGTCAATCAGTATTCGAAGAATATTGAACTTGCAGTTTATTAGACTTATTGAGACATGCTAAGTTAGGTTAGAAATAATAAATTTCACTGGTAATATAATAGCAATCAAACAATGTTCAAATTAATCTAACTTTATTTAATATTCATTAATAAGATAAGTTGTGCCAATTGAAATTATGTACAGAACAGCATATGTAGATAAAATATAATTATTTGTTTATCTCAAAATTAATTAAAAATATGTTTGTTAATAAGCAATGTTCAATATTTAGAGAATATAGAACTTGCTATAATGGCTATAGTAATCAAAGTTATATTAAAAGTGAGGTTGCTATTAAACAATATTTAGATTCGTTTTAACTTAAGTTTAATATTTTCTTAATAGTGAGTTCAATATTTGAAGAAGATTGAACTTACTGTACAATAGTTATATTAATCAATCTTCGTTTTCTTTAAAACTTTTATTTAAAAAAATATCAGAGTGAGATTATATTGCACTCTTACGTTAAAATTTGACAATTATAAAATTATTTTAGATGTCTATATTTTAAAAAAATATCAGAGTGACATTGCACTCTTACGTTAAAATCTGATAATCTTAAAATTATTTTAGATATCTATAAGTAAAACATGTTATCTTATAGCGAGTTATAATGTATAACCCTTGTCAATGCAACTGTTTTAGTAGCCTACATACATTCTATAAAATTTTTTAGTGTGTTATGTTGATCAGTCTAATTTTAAAATGTTTGTAATGAATAATTTCTTCAATGAGCAGATATATGCTTTTTTATCTTCAAATCTTTTCAGAGTCGGTATTCAAGTAATATGGTGTTTTTATTAATGGAGATGCATTTCTACATTTCATTTATGTCATCTTCAGTCCCTAAAAGTAAATAATACTTATTAGTTGAGATGTTCACGAATAATACAAAAGGAGCTTATTTTATGGAATGTAGTATTACTTACTTAGCTGTTGACCTGCTTTGTGACTTGGTGCCTATGGAGTTTGACTGTGCACAAGTTGTTTGTTACGATTCTTGCGGGTTTTATAGTTTTTGTAGGTTTCGAAGTGGGCGTTAGTGTCTATTAGATATTCATTAATTATATTGACTTTATTTAAATATATTTCTAAATTTTCTAGTGTGTTAAGTTTTAAGCTTTTATTGTGTATATGTAAAATTTCTAGAGTGCTATTTATGTCGTATTAAGTGATTGGCAAAATTTGATTTATTCCGGTTATATTTAAAGTCCTTTACGTGTTCATTGTACCTTGTTTTGAATGTTCTACCCGTTTGTCCTATGTAGACTTGTTAACAATCTTGGCATGTTAATCTATAGACACCACTCAGGTTTAATAGGTCTTCTTTATTATAATTTTGTTCATGTAATTGTTTTTTAAGATTGATATTTGTTTTGAAAGCTATATTTGTGTTTTGTTGAGTAATAGGTTTTATTATTTTATAAATTCTATTGTCAGTGAAATTTAATGTTATGTATTTAGAGTTTTCTTTTTTATTCTGAATTGTTTGTTGATTATTTAAAGTTGAAATTGGATTTTGAGATCTTCTAATTTTATTTTTGTGTTTATTTAACATTTTGAATACAAAAGACTTAAGTTATTATAACCATTGTTGTGTGCAATTTGTAGAATGGTTTTGAGTTCTTTATTATAGTTGTGTTTATTCATAGGAATTAAATTTAGTCTATGTATCATACTATTAAAGGCTGCTTTTTTGTGACTAATTGAGTGATTTGAAGTATTATTTATTATATTATCTGAATAGGTTGGTTTTCTATAAATACTAAATTCGGGTTTTTTATAACGGAAATCAATGTTTAGGTCTAAGAAATTAATGTTGTAATTGGAGGGTTCCTCGAGAGTAAATTTTAATTTATTATGAATATTATTGAACTCATTGGTAATTTCTTGAACGTAATCGTTATGACAGATGATAAGAATGTCATCAACAAATCTTGTGTATAGTTTGATTTTGTATTTGTTAATAATATTTGTAATTTGTGTTTGTTCCATATATTGCAAGAATGTTTCAGATAAAATGCCAGATAGTGGTGAACCCATTGCTAAACCTTCATTTTGTTGGTATATTTTGTCATTAAATTTGAAATAATTTTGATTAAGAACAGTATCTAAAAGTGTTGTTAATTGTTTAGTAATATTTTCATTGTCTCCATTTTTTATTAATGTTTGTTTAATTATTTCAATAGTTTCATTCAAAGGGATGTTGGTATAAAGATTCTTTATATCCAGGGATATAAATGTTTCATTATTATTTAATTTTATGTTTTTTATTTTGTTTGCTAGGTCAATGGAATTTTTGGCTGTATAAGAGTTATCTAGGTTTAATCTTTGTTTGAATATAGTGGACAGATTTTTTGAAATTTTGTATGTTGGTGCATTTTTAAAATTAACTATTGGTCTAATCGGATTGTTATCTCTATGTATTTTTATTAGTGATCTTAGCATGGGGGGTTTGGGGTTCATATTGATAGCATTTTTCCTTTCGTGATCATTTAGAATGAGGTCTGTATTTTTTAGGGCTTTTTTGAGCATGTTTTGATATTTATTAGTTGGGTCTTGTGCTATTTCAAGAATATTGTTTTCTTTAAAGAATTGTGTAGTTTTTTCAATGTAATCATTATTATTTATCAATACGATAGTGTTACTTTTATCAGCTTTAATATTAGTGATATTGTTTTCTTTAAGTTTATTATTTAATTTTTTAATTTTATGCTTTGTGGTATTGTTTGTGTCTTGTGTTGTGGAATTATTGTTGTAGTAGGTTTTCTTAATGTTTTGTGCTATTTGTTCTCGAATCAAATTTTGTGCTGGGTGATCTAATGTATTGATAGCTGTTTCACAATCAACAATTAGTGATTTTATTTGAGTTGTTTCATTACTTCTAAAGTTATGTTTATAACCAAGTTCGAGTAATTCTTTTTCTTCTTCATTTAAAGTAATATTGGTCAAATTAGCAATTCTTGGATGAAATTCTATTTTTCGGGTTTTGTGATTTTCTTGTTCCGTGTTGGAATTGTGTTTTTGGTTCATTAGGTAGTCAATTTTCTTATTTAAGGTTAAGTATTTCTTTTCCATTTCTGAAAGAATTTTCATTTCAATGTTGTGGTTTATTAATGTCCAAGTTTGTTGAAAAGTTTTTGAAGCTTCAAGGTGTAATTGATATAATTTGTAATTGAGGAGAGATTTTTTCTTGTAAAGGAATTTGATTTCTTTATTTAGCCATAATTTTTGCGCAGTTTTAATTGTAATTGTAATTAAAACTGCGCAAAAATTACATCCCTGGATATAAAGAATCTTCATACCAACATCCCTTTGAATGAAACTATTGAAATAATTAAACAAACATTAATAAAAAACGGAGACAATGAAAATATTACTAAACAATTAACAACACTTTTAGATACTGTTCTTAATCAAAATTATTTCAAATTTAATGACAAAATATACCAACAAAATGAAGGTTTAGCAATGGGTTCACCACTATCTGGCATTTTATCTGAAACATTCTTGCAATATATGGAACAAACACAAATTACAAATATTATTAACAAATACAAAATCAAACTAAACACAAGATATGTTGATGACATTCTTATTATCTGTCATAACGATTACGTTCAAGAAATTACCAATGAGTTCAATAATATTCATAATAAATTAAAATTTACTCTCGAGGAACCCGCCAATTACAACATTAATTTCTTAGACCTAAACATTGATTTTCGTTATAAAAAACCCGAATTTAGTATAAAATAGAAAACCAACCTATTCAGATAATATTGTAAATAATACTTCAAATCACCCAATTAGTCACAAAAAAGCAGCCTTTAATAGTATGATACATAGACTAAATTTAATTCCTATGAATAAACACAACTATAATAAAGAACTCAAAACCATTCTACAAATTGCATACAACAATGGTTATAATAAGTCTTTTGTATTAAAAATGTTAAATAAACACAAACATAAAATTAGAAGATCTCAAAATCCAATTTCAACTTTAAATAATCAACAAACAATTCAGAATAAAAAAGAAAACTCTAAATACATAACATTTAATTTCACTGACAATAGAATTTATAAAATAATATTACCTATTACTCAACAAAACACAAATATAGCTTTCAAAACAAATAACAATCATAAAAAACAATTACATGAACAAAATTATAATAAAGAAGACCTATTAAACCTGAGTGGTGTCTATAGATTAACATGCCAAGATTGTGAACAAGTCTACATAGTACAAATGGGTAGAACATTCAAAACAAGGTACAATGAACACGTAAAGGACTTTAAATATAACCGGAATAAATCAAATTTTGCCAATCACTTAATAAATAATAACCACGGATTGTACGAAATGCATCTCCATTAATTAAAAATCCATATTACTTGAATACCGACTCTGAAAAGATTTGAAGATAAAAAAGCATATATCTGCACATTGAAGAAATTATTCATTACAAACATTTTAAAATAAGACTGATCAACATAAAATAATAACAATTTTTATAGAATGTATGTACTAAAAAGTTGCATTGACAAGGGTTATACATTATAACTCGCTATAAGATAACATGTTTTACATATAGACATTTAAAATAGTTTTAAGATTATCAGATTTTAACGTAAGAGTGCAATATAATGTCCCTCTCATAGTTTTTAAAATATAGACATCTAAAATAATTTTATAATTGTCAAATTTTAACGTAAGAGTGCAATATAATCTCACTCTGATATTTTTTAAAATAAAAGTTTTAAAGAAAACGAAGATTGATTAATATAACTATTGTACAGTAAGTTCAATCTTCTTCAAATATTGAACTCACTATTAAGAAAATATTAAACTTAAGTTAAAACGAATCTAAATATTGCTTAATAGCAACCTCACTTTTAATATAACTTTGATTACTATAGCCATTATAGCAAGTTCTATATTCTCTAAATATTGAACATTGCTTATTAACAAACATATTTTTAATTAATTTTGAGATAAACAAATAATTATATTTTATCTACATATGCTATTCTGTACATCATTTTTGATTGGCACAACTTAACTTATTAATGAATATTAAATAAAGTTAGATTAATTTGAACATTGTTTAATTGCTATTATATTACCAGTGAAATTTATTATTTCTAACCTAACTTAGCATGTCTCAGTAAGTCTAATAAAACTGCAAGTTCAATATTCTTCAAATACTGATTGACTAAAATAATTCATTAATAAAGAAAACATGAAGTTAGGTTAGAATGGAATTTTAAATTTGATTATTAACAAATTTCATGTTGATTATTCTTGATAATATTATATTCCAGATGGAAAATTTATTGTATTCTGTATATGTATGCTGCTCTATATATATATATTTTTGAATGACATAACTTAATTAGACAAAAAGTAAAGTTAGAATAAATTTGAACATTGGTTTAAGGCTAATTATTAATGGAAAAAATATATTACTTTTAACCTAACTTAGTATTTATTGATAAGTCTAAAAACTGTAAGAAAAGCAAGCAATCTTCAATTAAAACTTCATTATCGTTGGATTCAAGAAATATATGGTGTTTATTAAGAATACTAGTATATAGGTGGAAATCTTACCATATAACTTGATTTATACTATACTAGTTGAAATTTCTTACATTAAGCTTCATAATGAAGTTTATTAATAATTCGTGTAACATGTTTCGTTGCTTATCACACAAAGCAAAGTGAATAACAACAATAAAGTATTCGAAGAAGTGTATTTAATTATTTTCAGTGATAGGTAAATTTCAATGTGCATTACGCTGACGTCCTTCCAGGCGCATGGGCATTATTTCAGGAAGTATGTAAGTTACAAGAATAAATCGCATTACTGTATGAATCTTTAGTTAAAATGAAGTGTTTTATGCAATTTAATAAAAGAAAACGTGTTAAAATTAATTCCGCGCTAACTGGGTTAAATATTATAATAACTGTCTGCATTGATACCTACAATTTAGGCCATGTTAGAATTTCTTCCGTATATGTTCTCTGTTCGCAAGTTGTAAGTTAATGCATTTTATAAAACACTTCGGGTTCAAGACTCTTCTCATAATGGAAAGCATACAGTGCATTCACACTCTTTCAAGAAGCAAAAAAAAATCTTACGTTCCACACTTAGGACAAAGCAAGTAATCTGAGTGTTTTTCATCACATTTCTTTTCGCTTGGTTTGATAAAATCTAACATAATTTAATATAGATATATGACATAAGAATAAAAAGATCATCCATCGTACGATTATGAATTAGAAATCATATTTACCTGTATTTTTGTAAATGGAGTTGACTCGTTGCACGTGGCGGGTCATTACTTCGATGCAAGCTTCCTCGGTGCCGTACTTCTGATAGAAGAGATGGTCCGCCTGCAGGTACAGCATGCAAGTAGTTTTCTTGGGATCTATTGTGGCGCGCTTATGGACATGTCTGATGGTGATCACTTGGTCAGAATTCAGAGTACCATTCGTCAGGTCATACAGCACGCCGGGGTTATAGTAGTATGTGCCAGGCCTGCTGGTATCAAGGAAGTGGGAATTAATATCAAATTGCTGAGGTACATCTTCTTTAGACCATCTCTTGGATCTGCTTTTTCTATGAGACCGATTTACAGAATCCAGGCCAGAGCCATATTTTCTATTGCTATCCACAATCTTCTCTGCCTTTTCTTCTTTCATAAAACCCCCATTTGCTTTACTTCCTCCCCTGACTACTTCATTACCTGATTTGCTTCCATTAACTCGGTTTAAACTCACTTTGAAGTCCCAATTGCTGCTTTCGATACTAGATTCCTTTGTTTGATATAGAGCATTGTTGTGGAGATACAAGCTCTGGGAAGCACAAGACTGGCTCGACCGTGGGGTGAATACATCTGATGACCTATAAACGATGCTATGATAGGACGGAGAGCTTGTGTTTCCTTTCAGATATCGACTAATTGGTTCGATATAAAAGTGTTCTAGTTGAGTAGAGATGGTCCCGTCGAACAGACCTTCTTCTGTCACCAAGCCATGCACTTCCGCCTGGTCGTCGTCTGAAATAAAGAAAAATACATCGTTAAGAGATGAATGTGTGCTTTTGTAAAACAAGTTTAAAACAGAAACAAGAGATACTACTTCAAACACATAAAATTTAATACACAACATAGTCAGATACTCTCACATCTCAGTTAGTTTGAAGTGACATTCCACAAGGTAACGTACAGTCGGTCAAATAAAAAACGTCGGGCGGTATTTGATTAAGTATCACGAACGAGCATATGCGCATGTACAGGAAGACTTAAGGTTAGGTTCACACACGCCTCTTGTCTATCCATGTATTTTCTTGATTATTTAGTCAGTTTTGTTCCAAAACAAACATGTATAGAAGGCTGTGGCTATATGCCTCAAATCCGCCATATTCTTGGTTGCAAATTGTTATAATATTAATAATTAATAGATTCGCGAGGAATATGTTTATTCAAGGAGCATTTTTTAAAGATTTTATTTTATAATACCGGTACTTGTAGTGCAAAATCAATAACTTACGCTCAGCATCTGCAACCAATCTTAGCATCGAAATACGCGTCCGGCCAGATCAACGTTTGCTATGAAAACTTCCGGTCGCATTATAGTAACGTTCCCACCTCTGAGCTTCTTTTCATAAATATGGAACCTTCGCGCTGCTTCAGAGACCGAAAAATGCAGGTCAATTACAGCCCTAACCACACTTTCTCTCACGTTAGCATTTGTATGTGGCGATGACACAAAGCAAAATGAATTATGACAATGCATTAAGTTGAATATCGTGTGTTGCGATTTCCGCGATGTTCATTTTTTCCCTCCTTGTTCATATTTTCCCTCCTGCCGCATGGCCTCATATGTTCCGAAAATGACCTGTATTTTGTGTTTTTTTATAGGAAACTTGTGAACTAATGCGTCAAAACTTTAATTTTAGCAGCATACGAGTCCCGACGTTTTTTATTTGACCGACTGTACACCTATGTGCTGAAAGAGTATGCTTCAGTAAATCAGTAAATAATTACATATTATTTTAAGACCGAAGCATATTTCGAAGGAATGCGCCAACACCATTGTTAATTTACAATTAGAAGCACAGTTCAATAAATAAATGCAAGAATCTTTAAGAAAGTATGCCAAAACAGCAAACAAAACTCTGGAAACGAAAACAGAACGACGTATGAGAACTAGATAAAAAAATATATGTGTCGGCTGATTAATTTTTTGTATTGAACTATAAGAGTTAATCTGTCAAGCAAATAATTTGTCTGGGATTATTTAAGGTGAACAGTATGATTATAAATGCAATACTCCTGGGGTAGTGGTTTTTTCCATTGCACTAGGGAAAATTTTCTGCAAAATTTGAAATACAATCCACAAAAAATCAATTAGTGATCATAATAAATATTTTCTGCTAAATACAGAAAGAAGAAGTATAGGCCTAATGCTTTTCAAGGATATTAGCAAAAAGCATTCCATTAGAATGGACGCGTGGCACTAAAATAAATGCTTCGAATTCTCGGGATAATAGATTAAAACCAATTAGACACTTAATCCACAAATGCGCGAGACTCAATTTACAAACCCATGCCGGAATGCGTAGAAAGCGGTTAACGAAATGTTCAGGCTCATAATTTATTTAATAGTTTATGTATCTTATTCTGCTATACATGAAATTCAAATTAATCTTCCAATTTATTTTCGGTCAAATTTAAGAAATGTAACACAAACCACCATATCTCGAACGATGCATGATGAATTTTAGGAGTTAAAGGTTTGCATCATTCTCACATGACAAGGTACGGTATATTTTATTTATGGCTGCATATAGTTCAGTAACAATTACTGGTAATGTGTAAAATTTGCGAGGTAATTCCATAATAATAACAATAAAGAAATATTTAGAATGATCTGTATGACTTTAATCTAACAAGCACAATATGACTGCAGCCGCAGAGATAAATGAGAAATGTAAATTCGGAGTGGAAAGAGGAACTGAGGTTTAATTACAGAACCTCTAAGGATTAATAGAAATGATGAAGAAGGAACATTACTCAAAGCAATTTCCAATTTTATTTTCTTCCGTGTTCTTTCTTATTTCCTCCATGAGATCTCGCGATTAAGAAAAGAAAATTACAAAGAAAGGATTTTTCTTTTTCTTTACTAACTCTTGCTGTAAAGCAAAGGTTCCTATTTCGAAAGTGTTTGTAGTAGTATGCATTTTTTTTCTTTTCCATCTAATGCCTCCTATTATGGTACTTGAAATCAATGGATAATACATATTATAGAGTTACGGTAAAGGAGCAGCGTGGTGCAGGGGCTCCGCTTTAGACATTCAAAACAATTACATCATACAAACGGGGTAGATGGAAAATTAATTAAGATGCAGCATTAATATCTGAAAAAGAGGAACATCCTTAAAAACTTATATTCACTTTGGCAACAAAGGGATTTGAAATCGAAGCAGTCCTAACCTGAAACTGCGGTTTTAACACGTTTGACAATATTCATTCGATCGAAGAATTGGTAGAAAAACAAAACTAGCTTCGCCCGGCCATTTACAGTCCAAAAATCTAAGATATGCTGTTCTTCTGTTGAAACGACCACTATCTTGAAAATAAATTTAAATAAATAAGTAAATAATAGTAACATATACGCAGTTTTTAATGACTTCAAGGAACATTCATGCGGAATTGGAGGAAATCGAACAAAGCGTTTGATCACGGCTGCGTAGCAAGCAAATTTACAGACAAACAGACGAAATGCCGAAGAGTCGAGATAAAACAGGACCTCGCTTCGCTCAGCACATATAAAGCCTGGAAAGTTACGAATATTGCAGAAATCTAGTATTGTTTCTTATGACACTGTCCTTAGTTGCATTCTAATAAACTTAGGCCTTAAAGCATAATTTTCTTTTGTCACATTATGAATGATTCTACTGGCTGTTTCTTTGTCCCCAGTAACTACTTGGAAGCTTCCAGTCACAATAATTCGCATAGGACATCAGGGCTGACCCTGAATATAATAAAAAACGTCTTGTGTCAGACACTGCAGAGGAAAGACGTTTTGTGCGGAGATAGCAGTAACTGGGAGCAATGGGCATTGACCTGGCAACATATCGTGCGCGAATAGGATTATACGGAAAAAATGAAGGCAAGAAGAAATAAAAGTAATGAACAATTCTACAGCTCCTCAACGAACAACTTATGGTTCTTGGGTGTAATTGTGGCATTACAGCTGGTTATTGGCGGTGTCGAATCTAATCCAGGACCACCACCAGCTTCCGGGAATAAAAGTGGCAACAGTGCGGGAAGTGACAATCTTAACACAATCGCGGATATGACAATGAAGCTAGACGAAAAATTAAATAAAAAATTGGACGAAGTAAACAGCAAGTTGGAAGATTTACGGGAGTGGTACAACAACTTAAACAAAGCATACACCGATTTAAAAAATGAAGTCGACTCGATTAAGGAAACCAAGTGGACAACCCAGAAGTTAGAAGAGGAATATAGAATGAGGAACGTCATTATATTTGGAATGGAAGAATTCAACTACGAAAGAAGATTGGACACGTGTGGCCGTGTGTTGGAGTTACTGGATGCGATATTGCACTTGAACCTCTCCGAGTTTCATATCGAGAATGTTTACCACCTCAGAAAGGTTAGAAACCTTAGTGAAATTCGCAAGTGCAATAACCAAAGACAAAGTGATGAGTAGATCCCGTATGTTATCTGGAACTATAATAAGACTGGAGCATGATTATAGCTATCAGGAGAGATTAACAAGAAGAGAGCTATTACCGTTTTTTGAGACAGGCTAGGAACGAGGGGAAGTTTGCAGTGTTAGTTGGAGTCAAGCTACGTATTGAACAACGGCTCTTTGATTTGGAATGTTGTAGAAAAACATGGAATTAAAAAATAATCCACAAACTTTAGATACAGTAAATACACAGGAGATAAGAAGTAGTGGAGGAGCGGAGATGAGTCAGCAGGAAAGTTACCAGTCAGTGTCGGGTTCGTCGTGTGTCAGGAGTCAAGTCACCGGCAACAACACGCTACATCAGCAGCCTAGCACTCCGGCTGTGAACCAAGGGTCAGTTACCACGGATAAAAACGCTGACGCGGATAAAGAAGCCAGCAAGAGTGTAGATGGTGCAACTAGATCTCAATTACACAGAGACAGAAGCAAAAGTGTAAATCAACATTACAGTCTTCGAAATTGGGTAATGCAAAATGCAAAGCTAGGATAACGACTGTGTAAAGGGTCTGAGGATAGGTTTCCTTAACACTGAAGGAATTTGGAGTAGTATTAAATATGGGGAAATTCAAACTATTTTATGTAGTTGTGAGATTCTCGCCTTAGCGGAGACGTGGCTTAAACATGATGAAGTAATCAATATTAGGGGTTATGACTGTATTGTAAGGTAAAAATAAATAAGTTTGGAAGATGGCCGGGAGGCCTTTTATTTATTATAAGTAGCGAACTAAGGAAAAGTATAGTGGAAATAGTTAGCAAGAACAAAGATAGTCTATGGATAGGCCTAAAGAGTAATAATAAAGAGATAATGTTAGCAATAGGTGTAACTTACCACCACCCCAAGGGATCTCAGTACTTTAACTGTAGCTTCTATGAACACTTGGGGGATGAAATAGATGACATTAGGTCTAAATACAGAGTAAATGACTTAATTTTGGCCGGGGATTTCAACAGTAGAATTGGAAAGAGGGATGCAAGCCCATTTAATATAAAAGTTTGTAGTGATCATATCAATATCGGCATAAACCGCGATTTGCCGTTCAGAAACAGTCGAGATCCAGTGACCAATGCTGAAGGTCTCAAGTTACTTGACTTCTGTGGTCAGAACGGGTTTGAAATACTCAATGGTTGCTACGGAGATGATACAGAAGGCAATTTTATTTTTATTAATGAACAGGGAGCTAGCACTGTAGATTATATGTTAGTATCTCATGACTTAGGTGAGTTTATTTCAAGATTTGAAATTTCGGAAGTAGCTCACAGTCCCCATATGCTTTTATCGACAGAGATTGATATAATCATTAACAGTAACCATCCTCGACCCTCTTACAAGTCCGTCAGTGAAAATAGATTAGGATCTATGAGGACAACATATTTCTGGACCAAAGAGCGTAGTGACAATTTTTACAATATGATGAACGACCACTGTGAATTAGGGGCTCATTTTTTCATTAATGAAGGCAATATTAATAGGGCCTTACAATTACTCCACAGAGTGGTTGAAAGAGCTGGGGAAAGGAGAGTAAGAAAATATACACACCCCATTCGTAATAATTCATGGTTTGATATGGAATGCATTCACACGAGATCACAATTAAGAAGGGCCTACAGAAAGTACAGAAAGGTAAGTGAAAGGGACAATGATAATGCTGTAAGGAATAATTTTATCATAGGTAATCCCACGAAAGCTGACGAGTTTATCGATAGATTCGCGACTGCGAAGCAGGAGCGAATTTTTCTGATGTAACTCGTCAACTCGAGTTGGATTTATTAGGACTATTCCATGAAGAAAATGTAACGGATTATACAAATAATAATTACTTTCGTGCTTTGTTGTATAAAAATAAAACTAAAAGTTACGAGATCACGGCATACTGTGAATCAACCATCCATAAATCGATTCGAGCTACATTGGTGTAATCAGTGGTACCACCAGTGCATATAAGATATAGTTAACTTCATTCAGGTAAGCTAACAGCAGAACAGAATAAAAGCACACGAGCTGGCTTGCACCGAATCGAAATTGTGTTCGTAATCAATGTACATTTCTATTATTTCAATTTCCAAATAAGTTGTGTTGCATAAAATAGTCCGATTTCATGCCGCTTAGTGGCAACAGTGACTATCAATCATTGCACACTGATACTCGCGTCTCCAGTAACGACCAGCTGGTTTTACCGCGATAAAATACCCTCCTCGCGATTCCTACAAGAATATTGCAAGATAAACGGCCGTGATTGGTCTATATCCGAGGAATTGCTTAACGTTATTGGTCAATATCAAACACACGGCGTATGAGTTGAATAGTCAGCATAAAAAACCAATATAAGAAACTACTAGCAGACAAGAAAGAAAAGTTTTATAACAAGGAAAGTGAGAAAATAAACTATTGGTTAGAGAACAACAAGACTACTGAAATTTGGAAATACCTGAAAATGTTAAAAATAAACACTAACAGTAATTTAGGGCCGGATGAAGGTACGTGTATCATGCATTGTTACCGCCAGGCGACCCGGCCGAATTTGATTGGATAAGGACCCGCATATCAATGCTTACGTTGGTGAAAGGAGAAATGGGATTTACCCTATAAACAGGCAAATCAGCCACTTTTTGTTGAAAGGTTTGAATGTTGAAACGAAAGCATGTAGTGCATTTTCTTAGAACACTACGCACCACCTTCCTAATAGATGGTATCGATAATTCTTTCTCTTAAGTGAGAAATAAGAAGTTGGGATCCAGCATGATTCAACTTGATATGATTAAAATGTATAAGCTGTTTAGTGGAGACATGATCAGCTGGTAACAACATCTGATGTTTGGCTTCAAATGGTATGGTGGATCGTTCAAGACGTCCGCCTACGGGAATTACAAAATCCTTGTCAAGGAATGGGTCTAGTTGCTTCAATTTGCTTGAAGAAGTGACGTCATGATTTGACAATAAATCACGGATCTCTGACGCATATACTTCTTGTTGTATTAGCCTAACACAGCATTGAAGCGCCTTGTTGAGTTCAGAAGGCATTAAGGGGCCTTTTATAGGGTTATGAATCTTACGAGAGTTATTTATGAATCTCAATACGTAAGACATAATACGAATGGTTCTCAAATATTCAAATTTGAAAAGACAAGAGTTTAAGTTAGAGGTAGTGGCCTCCATTAGGGACACTACTCTAGTTTCTGGAAGCAAGTCGGGCTGGACAGTTGGCCCTACGGCAAGTATGCCATTGAGTGACTTGCCGTTAGAAGATTTAGCCGAAGCATCGAAAACCACACGAAGTTTCGTGGTGGTGCTCGACGGTTTTAATACAGGATGGTGAGGAATGATGTAGTCAAAGTTATCATCTGAAGATTGCTCTGAAGGCTCCATATGGCCTAGAGCGATATATTCGTCCATGAACTTATGATAATTTCGCTGAGAGTGGGATTAGAAGTGAAACGATTCTCCAATGAGGAGAATCTTTTATAAGCCTGGAGTTTTGTGCTACCCAGGGTCTGACGATCAGATAAGAAAGGAAGTTTTACCACATATCTTCCTTCTGAGTCCCGTTCGGTATTATCTACGAAGTGCTTTTCGCATATAGAGTCGTCGAGAATGGAATCAGAATTATAATTTTTTTAATTGCCAAAACTGCGAAAGTTGACTGCTAATGTCCTGATCAGCAGTGAGGAAAGCAGAATAATGTGTGGGAGACCCGCTAGAATTGTCGGGTTCCTTTGAAACCTTATTAGAAGGCCTTGGATTAGTTTGGCGGTTGTGCATATTTTGCAGAGCCATGTTCTGTTCAGACCTGGAGGGTTGTGGTAACTTACCAGCGAAATACCAACCCAAGTGCGGGTTCTGAATTACAGGCATATTAGGTGCAGATATCTGGCCTGCACAGACAATCTGTGAATATATTTCAACACCTTATAATTAGTCTACATACTTAGGAATATTGAATCTGGAATCAGCCAATGAAAGATTTGGTGGAATATTCCAATTTGTAGTATTGACAGGCTTGCGCGGAAATTTCGAGGTAGAGAATTCCGGTACAATTATGACATCGGTGTTGCAATGCCATGAAGTAGTGACAGACTTAATAGAAATCGATGTCATCTTAAGACTGTCTGCCTTAGATGACAGTATACCAGCTAAAGTAGTACGCTGGTGATGAGGCGATAATTTTAAATGATTGAATAACCTATTAGACATAAGGTTACAATCAGAACCACTGTCAAGCAATGCGGTGGCTTCAACAGAATTACCATCCCTGTGCATGACTAGATCAGTGGCGGTTGGGAGCAAACAGCTTTGTTGAGGTTGGAAGACTGACATTACCCCAGCAGTATTGACAGCTTGGTTGCCGTTAATATGTGCTGGATTATGAAGGTAATTGCCATGTTTTCCCTTACATATCTTGCATGTATAAGTGCTACATTAGGGGGCGTGGCCCTTTGAATAATAACACACTTGACATAATCGTTGTGTTTTAACAAAATTGTCTCTGGTAGAAAAATCCATGGCCTTGAAAACCTCACAATGTTGCAGTTCATGGAATCCATTGTTACAACAAAGGCACTCAGGCTTGGAGGAGACAATCTTGCCCTTAGGAATGGTTGTATTAGCTACAATTGGCTTTGCTGGCTGACTCCTTAAACCTGAGTCAGTCATCTGACAAACCCGTACCCTAGATTCTAAAAATGTGAACAAATCTTTGAGGCTAGGCATTTGCCTGGGGCGAGAGAGGATTCCCATTCCTTTATCAAGAATGGAGGAAGCTTGTCGAGCACAATTTTTGCTATAATAAAATCGGATAGTTCCACACCAACATTAAGCGAGTTCAAAGCATGAACAGTGCTGATAAAATGGACAACAAACTTCTGAAGAGATTCAGCAGAATTTCTTTCTAAAGGAGGAGGTGAACATAGCTTCTCCAAGTGGGTATTGGCAATAAGTCGGTCATTATCAAACCTAGCCGACAACGTGTTCCATGCTACATCAAATGTAGGAGCAGAGACGGGAATGTTTTGAATCACTGTCATAACTCCTGGTGCTAGACAGGACTTCAAATATTGGAATTTGTCCATGCTGGATATGTGTTTATGCTCTATGATTAGCGAATTAAAAGTGTCTCTAAACTCAATCCAGGCAGCTGGGTCACCAGTGAAATGAGGGAGCCTAATCTCTGGGAGTTTAGGGAGAGAGGGAACAAATTGAGGTGATGATTGAATAGCAGAAAGACCTTGATTGGGCTCGTAATGATGCTTAGTTTCATCAATTGAACTTCGAAGAATAGCAACTGCCTCATGAAAGGCAGACTCAACTGCAAGTCTTTGAAGTTTAATGGGGTCATTGAGTTCCTGTGCGTTAATACGTGAGTATTCAGTCTCGTATTCAGTGAATATTTTCTCGAAGGATGTACGCAGACTCAGAGCCTTACAATAAGATTCTCTGTCTTCTATAACAAGTGCTTGGATTGCCTGAACATAATTGAAAAACCGCGTCTTTATAAAATCGACACCAGCTAGCTTAGCCTGAGATTTTTCTTGGGCTCCAACTAACTTAGCCTGAGCGTCCTGTGGGGCTTGTTCTTGGGAAATGAACCTATCTAAGTGAGAGAGAGCTCGGAAAATAGTTTCTTCGACTTCCTCCCAATAAGCCAAATCGGCATCTGAAAATTCTATCTGCTCGATTTCAGATTGTATGTCTTGAAAATCATTGCTAAGTTTTGTCATAGTATCCTTGCGCCTAAGCAGGTCTTGAATAGAAACTTCGCTAGAGCTAGTGAGATCAGCTATTATATTGGCTTGGCGGGTAATCCGACGCTTAATAGGGGTTCGTTTAGCTGTAAGGGCCGCGAATTCTGGACCCGGATTAGCCATATTTTATGAGATTTGCAGAAGTCTTTTACAATATATAATTGTTCAGTGTTAAATTAATTGCCCGCGTTTCGGGAATTAGACATACAAGTTTACAATTAGTCGTGATTGAGGTGAACAGGCATAACAGTTAAATACACTTGAAAATGTGTAGAATCTGTTTCAGGTGTTTGTGTTATTGTCTGTGAAATTGTACAGTATTCACAAATTAACAAGTATTACAATAAATGAAAGTTAGGTAGCTCCGTACCTAGATCTCAAACGTGTTGAGGACACCGAGATATGATTGATAATTATTTAAACTTGCTTATACTAGTGATGCTAATATTTATCTTTAGATGACAACACTTTAATTGTTGCCAATTGCAAAACTTTGCATGTATTCAAACAGGCTAGCAAAGACCTGGAGAACTTAATATATTATATAAGATGAATTATTAACGTTAATCCAAGCAAATGCGCTGATTATATCCGGCCCGGAGGACCAGCAATATGTTACCGCCAGGCGACCCGGCCTCTGATATGAATAGCGGACCGTAGAATAATTCTGGGTGCGATTCCCGGCGATAACATATGGAGATAGATTGGATTATGAGTGATTTGCGGTTCGAAACACAAACTCTATTGTATTTCCAACCACAAAGAAAAGAATGACAGTTTATATACACATAGAGTGATGATGCTGCTTGGTTAACATAAACATGCGATTTGAGATGAAAATGTTCTTCGTGAATCTTGAAGTTATGACTCCATCCAGATACACATATAAATGTATTGGCAGGCTGTATCAATCGGAGGACCAGTATTAAATCGTCGGAAAGATAAGTCTGTTGAAATGTCACTTCAACAGCTAGAACAAATTGTATATTTAATGGCTTATGCAAATGATGAATTTGACTATTCACAGCACAAGAAGTTCACAGCAGTGATTTGAAATAAACGATTTACACTTTGCTTTCTAAATGATAAAATGTCTACATTTATTTATAAATCGCAGTTACATAAATTCCATTAGGATTGCCAGTCTCATCGAAGCCAAACTAATCCTTTGGAACGTACATTTGGTATGTGGTTTATGATTAGGGACCGGATTATTAGGTTTTTAAAAACACTGTTTTAGGTTTCCCATTAGGTGAAATAGTTTTTTTAGGTTTTTTTTGTCCAAAATATCGTTTTCGGGTAGAATAATTGGTTTAATGAATTTGAATGTGCTACATAGGATTCAATACATAATTAACACGTCTTCTTAAAACACAGTGTAACCACTCAGTGTGAATAACAAGACAGTACTAAAGGTTAAGGCAAACAAACGCTTTAAAACACAGAAATCTATATTATCCTTGTACATACAAGGCAACAATGGTTGTTTGTACGAATATTTTAAAAGGAATATGCCGGTACTCTACACTTCCTCTCTTGATACAGTCCATCCTAGACCATCATGATCCTAGACGACAATAGGTTGAAAGAAACTCTGGTGGCATTAATTTCAACCCGACAAAAATTGTCTCTCCGCAAAATATCGATTTCTCAACTGACAAACAAAAAAGACAAAAAAGTAGCCTAAATTAGATATTTTAGGTTTTATATCCCGTTTAAGTACATTTAGGTTTTTATACCCCATTTAGGTATTTTTAGGTGCCACAGAATTAATGTGGGTGAACCCTATGGACATGATTCGAAAAAGTGTATGAGCGCTTTTTGTTTTGAAAGCAAGGAAAAATATAGGTAAAAACCTAAGAATCCGGTCCCTATTTATGATATTACTCACGGATTGAATGATTTCCCCTTGAAATTACAAATGTCCAGAGAATTGACGAAGCACTATTAAACTTCGTAAAGGAGTCCTTGAGATCCTTAAATTGCGTTGAATGCGATCTTGAAGGTAGTTGGATTACTTAATCCATAATAAAGGTGAAGATGAAAGGCCTTCCACCCGAAATTAGCATTGTTTTGAAATGCTGGAAAGATTGTACAGGTAGATTGAAAAGAGCCCATTGCTCTTGAATAGGAAGAATGGGACATACATTTGGTTGTCCATTTTGAAGAAGAAAAAGTAATAGAATTAATTAAAACAACAGAATGTTGAAATAATTAAGAAATCGCTAACCCAAAATAATAGCTTGATCTGAACATTAAAATAATTACTCAATACATGAAAAAACACTATACTAAATATATAATTACAAGATAAAATAAAAATAAACAAAGAAATGTTAAAATGAGCAAGTATTTAGAAATAAATAAAATTATTTTGGTATTGAGGTTAAAAGCAACAATTGTCAAGACATACGTTGAATAATTAAAACTATGAAGCCTTTAAAAATGACAAATGAAAACCAAAGCCATCTAAACTAAATTAATGACAAGCATTGAGTAGGTATTACAAGACGTAACATGCATTTTCACGAAATATTCAAACAAAGATATTCTAGTAACTACCTTACAATCGATGTATTTCCCTGCATGAATTACATAGATGGGCTAGATAACATGATCTCTGAAGATGAAATTATCAAGGTAATTAAACAATTCCGGAATAAAGCTCCCGGGCTGGACGGAATTCAGGTACAGTTATGGAAGAAGTTGTGCGAGAGTCAGAATTGGCTGGAGATCATAACTAGATTATTTAATAAGATTAAATTGACCAATCAAATTCAGGAGATGTGGAAAAAGAGCTATAGTTGTGCCTATATATAAGAATAAGGGTGATATAAAAAATCCAAACAGCTTTAGGGGTATTAGTTTATTAACGGCTTTATCTAAAGTCTACACAGGAATCTTAGCAAACAGGTTAACAGGCTGGTTAGAAGTATACAATCTAATTTCACCATGGCAAGGAGGGTTTAGAAGGGGTAAGCGCACAACAGATAATATTTTCATTTTGAATACAGTGATAGACAAATACTTGAGCAGAAAAAGAGGAACAATTTACTGCTGTTTTATTGATCTGGAGAAAGCTTTCGACTCAGTGAATAGGAACCAATTATGGTATAAGTTGAGAAAAATAGGGCTAAGCAATCAATTTACAAATAATATAACAGCGATATACGACAACATATAATTTTGTATAAGAACTGATTTAAATGGTGGTATCACTAGAATGATCAAACAAGAGATTGGAGTAAGGCAAGGTTGTAATCTCAGTCCACATTTATTTAGCATATTTATTAACGATATCTTTCATGAAGTTATGTTAGCTAACCAACACCAACCAGCTATTATGAACACACAAATCCCGGGCTTAATGTTTGCTGATGACCTGGCACTTACATCAATAACCCCGATAGGGCTGCAGAAAAGTATTGACTCAGTCAGCAAGTTTTGTAGAGCATGGAATTTAAAAATGAACATTCTGAAAATTAATATTTTTGTTTGTAAGAACGGCAATAAGCTCAGCAAAAAGGAAATATGGAGGTTAGGTGACAAAGTAATTAATATTGTGAATACTGCTAAATAACTGGGGTTAACCCTCAACAATAAAGGAACGTGGGATTCACAGACAAAGGCAGCATGGAATTGTGGCAAAGTAGCCTTGGGAGGAATAAATAATTGCTTAAACAAAATACCTGACTTAAGAGTTAAAATGCTAAATAGGATTTTCAAAGCCTTAGTAGAGTCCTAAGTTCTGTATGGAATTGAGGTTTGGGGGGAGGCAATCCTGGAAATATGTAGACATGGTAAGGGCCAGGTTTCGCAAGCAGGTACTGGGCATCCCCAGATTCACTTCAAATGACGCGGCGAGATATGAACTAGGTTATGACAGCAGCA
This sequence comes from Ectobius pallidus, assembly GCA_964059195.1. Classification (NCBI taxonomy): domain Eukaryota; kingdom Metazoa; phylum Arthropoda; class Insecta; order Blattodea; family Ectobiidae; genus Ectobius; species Ectobius pallidus. Next base: position 58,358,176 of record CAXKWD010000005.1, read on the forward strand.
TGGGCACAGTCTTAGGTAAGATCTTAAAGTTTTTTAGATACATCTATGAGAAAGACAACAAAGACGTAGCTAAAATATGTTTTCAATCTCTGCTATTGGACAATAGTAATAGGAACAGAGTTCATGATATTACGAAACTATTGGACGAGATAGGACTAAAATGTATTTGGAACTCAGTTCTGAACCATGAAAAAAACATAATAACGCTCACCAAGATCGTTAGTAGAAGATGCAACTATATTCATAGACAAAACCATGTAGCTATAATGAGGGAAAAAAGGTCCCCAGTGTTCTATATTAAAATGAAAGAAATGTGGGGAGTGGAAAAGTACGTCTCAGGTTGCTCCAAGAAACAAAGAATGGGTTTAGCATGATGGCGGGTTGGTGTATGGAAACTTAGGGGCATAAGAAGGAATTTTGAGAAAGGACGATGTCCTCTATGTCTAAATAGAGAAGACGCTGAGCACATAATTTTAAAATGTCCAGAAACTGAAACGATCAGACAAGTAATTTTGAATAGAAAATTCCTAGGAATTAACGTAGAAATAGCATATAAGAAATTTACAACGACAAAGAATATGAAAACTTTGAAGGAAATGGGGAACTTTTTATACATTGTTAAAATAAAATGGGAAAAACGAATCCTAGAATTAAGTGAGCAAGTGGGTTAATCCTTTGTGCTTTGTTCACAAGTAAGGCAGATACAGCAGGACCATTATTTATAGGTACTCAAGGCTTTTATGTTAATATTAGTGTGTAATGGTAGGAGGTACATCCTATGGCGAAAACCTTTGTAACGCCAAGAATAAACTATTATTATTATTATTATTATTATTATTATTATATGTGTATGTATAGTGTGTCATTTTTGTATATATGTATGGCTGGTATTTATTTAATGTGTAATGTATATGTATTTAATATGTAGTGTCATTTTTGTATATATGTACTGTATGGCAGGTATTTATTGCACCACTGCCACCGGTGCCAAATACAAATATCATAAAATGCCATGATTAAGATTTGTTCTTGATTGCAATGGGAAACATAACCTCTGTCTAGTTCTTCTACTCAAATCTTGGTAAACTGTCATTCAGTACTAATAAAGCATTCCTTCTCTAATGACATACAAGAGATGCACGATGGATTTTCATTGCATCACCAAATGTGGTATCAGAAATCTAGAAATAAGTGTTGCTATTTTGTAATGTTGTGCTACCAACAACAAAACTAATGTACCAGTGTTAGTACTTTGTCATTAGTCAAAATGAATGCAAACTGAATCTAAATGATATGAAAATAATAATTAATAACTCACATTGTACTTAAATGGATTTCTTGTGTCTTTTCACTGTTCGAAATGTACTTAAAATTTCCAAATCATCGGTTAATGTTTTAATGGCAGGTATTTATTGCACCACTGCCACCGGTGCCAAATACAAATATCATAAAATGCCATGATTAAGATTTGTTCTTGATTGCAATGGGAAACATAACCTCTGTCTAGTTCTTCTACTCAAATCTTGGTAAACTGTCATTCAGTACTAATAAAGCATTCCTTCTCTAATGACATACAAGAGATGCACGATGGATTTTCATTGCATCACCAAACGTGGTATCAGAAATCTAGAAATAAGTGTTGCTATTTTGTAATGTTGTGCTACCAACAACAAAACTAATGTACCAGTGTTAGTACTTTGTCATTAGTCAAAATGAATGCAAACTGAATCTAAATGATATGAAAATAATAATTAATAACTCACATTGTACTTAAATGGATTTCTTGTGTCTTTTCACTGTTCGAAATGTACTTAAAATTTCCAAATCATCGGTTAATGTTTTAACTTGCAGAAATTCACCAGTTATATTAAACTGTTGGTTTGGATAAGGTAAACTTGGATTAATGTTTATACAACTAAACAAAACAGGTGTAACTGAATGTTAATTTTGCATGTAAAACACATTTTTATATGGTAGTTAGAGAATTCAAGTTTTTCAGCCTTAAGCACTAGTATATAGTAAGAACTCAACAAGATATTAGAGCTGAATACGTAGAGTGTTTATAGGTTATTTATTTTACTGTCAATAACATATAATGATACAGTTTGTAACTGACCTTGTTATAAAATTAGTTGCAAGAATAAATTACATCATATCACAACATACACAGCTTACTATCTTGCTTCAAACTGTCCTTGTTAATGGTAAAATCATAAGTATAAATCATTATTATATCATAACATACTAGTTGACTAATAAATCGTCATAAGAAGTTATTTATATTGATAAAATATATTACACATTTATATCAATAAGTCCTGTATTAAAACTTTAAAATTACAATCGTATATATTTTGTTCACAATTAATGATAATTTATCTAAAAGTAGTCATAAGAAGTTTTTTATATTGATAAAATATATTACACATTTATATCAATAAGTCCTGTATTAAAACTTTAAAATTACAAACTAATATATTTTGTTCACAATTAATGATAATTTATCAAAAAGTAGTTGTTTAACAACTAATTATTAAATTTAAAGTTAGTTATTATTTTAAAAATATTGTGAAAACCAGGTCTCATCAAATTATGAGTATAGTCATTTACTTGGTTTTTTATGTATACACTTTCTTTTTCTCAATTGTGGTATACTACTATAGAAGTTTACTATTCGTTAAAAAAATTAGTATCTTTAATGCTTTTGTTGATACTCATGTTTTCGTAGTTTAATATTCGTTAAAAAAATTAGTATCGTTAATGCTTTTGTTGATACTTATGTTTTCGTATTTTATCACTTACAATAATTGTGGTAATGGATTCATTAGGAATTCCATTGTGATAAAATTGTTTTTTATTTTTTGATATCACTCTTCACTATTGATTGTATAGTAGTATAATTTTTGTTATTAGGTTAAAATATACAATTAAGATGGCTAACAAAAGCTCAAGATATATTTTTTGTACTCAGTAATAGGCGTAGACAGTATACGCTTATATTAACTTGAAATTGTTGTGCTTATAATTAGTTTTTCTTCGTTCTCAGCTCAATATATGTTGATTCTTTGGACGTCTGTATTCTTGAAATGCATTTCGGCAACCGTTATGCCATCATCAGTCAATAACCAACAGTAAAAATTGGAAAGGAGTATATTATTAGGTTTTAAGAAACGTAGTGTACATGTATATTTTATTTGAAGGTATAATGTAGAAAATATTAAATATTCTAGGTAGTATTAATATACAGGTAATCTTGTTGCTGTATTAATTGTATCCATGGTTACTAGCACTTTATTATTCTTAAGTGTTGTGAAATTTATTATTTCTAACGTTTTTGTAGAACTGCTGAGACGTGTTTACTGAGTGAGCTTTTTAGCTACTGGCGAGTGTATTAGAGTGAGTGGATGAAATCATGTGTAAGCAGGTTTCGAAAAGTTCGTTACGGTTAACTGTGTTTCCGTTTATCAGGTTATTTTTATGTTTATAAATCTCATATGTTTCTAGTGTGTTTAGTTTTTGGCTATTATTTTGTAGGTGTAATATTTCTAAGGAAGAATTTATTGTGTTTAAAGAGTGGTTATTGGAAATTAAATGTTTAGCATATGCGGATTTTTCTCTTTTATATTTAAAGTCACTTACGTGTTCTGCAAATCTTTTTTTGAACGTTCGACCAGTTTGTCCGATATATACTAAGTTGCAATCAGAACATTTTAATTTATATACTCCACATTGTTCAAGAGGATCTTTGTTATTATTGAGTTTATTACGTAATAACTTTTGGGTGTTTTGATTGGCTTTAAAAGCAATTTGAAAGTTATCGTATTTTAACGGTTTGATAATTTTATGTATTTTATGGTCTGTATAATTAAAGGTGATATATTTTTTAGAAATATCTTTCTCTTGTATGTCAGGTTCTAAACGTGAAATTGGATTTTTGTTCCTTAGAATTTGTTTCTTATTTTTATTCAAAATATTGATTACAGTGGATTTTTTGTAGCCATTACTAATTGCTATTTGAATTATGGTTTGTAGTTCTTTGTTTATAACCTTTTTTGTTCATGGGAATACTTAATAATCTATGGATTAAATTCCTTATAGCACCTAGTTTTTTACTTTCAGGGTGGTTAGATTTGTTGTTAATAATATTGTCTGTGAATGTTGGTTTTCTATAGATACTAAAATTTAGATATTTGTTTGTGAATTTTATGTTAATATCAAGATAGTGTATTTCTTTATTTTTGGCTGTTTCAAGAGTAATGGGCTTAGAGTCAGACAACGTTAACTCCCATAACACAACATGGGAGTTAACGTTGTCTGACTCTAAGCCCTCGAAATGTAGGTTGTAATGCATTTTATTAAATTGTTGTAAGATGTGATTGACGTTTTGAGTTTTACAGACTAGAATCAGATCATCGACAAATCTTCCATAGAAAGTTACGTTATTTTGGATTATATTATGTATAAGTGTTTCTTCAATTTCTTGTAAAAAGGTTTCAGATAGAATACTGGATAGGGGGGAGCCCATAGCTAGTCCATTTGGTTGTTCGTATAGTTTGCCATTAAATTCGAAATAATTTTGATTCAAGATCGTATTAAGTAAATTTGTTAACTGGTCTGCATAGAGTGTACTATCACCATTATTAATTAACCGTTTGTGTGTTGGAGTGTTTCCTGGATAGGAACATTTGTAGCTAATAATTTAAAAAAAGCTTATACAACTATAGTTACTTCTAACAATACAAACAAAGAGTTAAAAACAATTACCAACCTCAACAATAAATGAAACAAAATAATATAATTTGTAGTGTATTGTGTAATATACTCTCATAAAGGAAACAGAAATTTATAATGAAAACTCAGCCCTCAGTGTTCTGTTTCCTTCTTTTGTTTTTTTTCTCTGTTGACATTGTTTAAAAATAAAGTTACGGCGAAGATAGTCGCAGTGGTCTGAATACGTAGAACACGATTAAATGTGAGTGTAAAACTTTAGTAGTTATTTATTATACTACCAATAACACTTCAGTGGTGACCCCGATTCATCGGCACCTCAGTGGTGACCCGATGGAAGACGTACAGCAGACTACAGCTGGAACTGCTCAGGAAAGCCAAGAAACCGTAGTAGCCCGCGTATCTATCAAAGTTCCGCCGTTTTGGAAGCCTGATCCGAGGATATGGTTCATTCAACTTGAAGCACAATTCCGTAACTCGAAGATCACCCAGGACCAAACTAAATATGACACTGTGGTGAGTTCAATCATGTTCCAGCAAGGGTTATGTAGACCCTCGAAAGTTGTTGGGCTAGTCCTCTGCACTTAACTCAGAAAAAATCTGGTGATTGGAGGCCTTGCGGGGATTATAGGAAACTCAATCATATCACAGTACCCGACAGATACCCTATACCTTTTTTAACCGACTGCAACCACATCCTGCATGGAGCTTCCATATTTTCATCCATTGACCTTGTACGTGCGTACCAACAGATACCTGTGCACGAAGCGGACATACCGAAGACGGCCATTACAACACCTTTTGGACTATTTGAATTTCCATTCATGCCTTTCGGACTAAGAAACGCAGCACAGACCTTTCAAAGATTTATGGACATGGTACTCAAAGGGTTAGATTTTGTCTTTTGTTACTTAGACGATATCCTGGTTGCTTCTCCAGACGATAAAGTGCACCTTCAGCATATCCGCATCCTCTGTGAACGACTAAATGAATACGGCTTATGCATCAATGTTGCCAAATGCATTTTCGGTGTGCAGCAGATCAAATTCTTAGGGTACGAAATCAGTCCTCAAGGTCTGAAGCCTCTACCTGAGAAAGTTAGTGCCATTAAGAATTTTCCAGAGCCACAGTCAGCCACTGGATTGCGCCGATTCTTGGGAATGGTAAATTTCTACCACAGATTCATCCCAGAATGCGCCAAGCTGCAACAGCCCCTCTCAAAATTACTTAGCGGACACAAGAAGAATAGCACAAAACTGCTGGACTGGAACGAAGAAGCACAAACCTCTTTTGCTGCAATGAAGGAAGCCCTCTGCAACACAGCGGCCCTGGTACATCCTATTCCCGGTGCTCCACTCTCCTTGGTAACAGATGCGTCGGACGTCGCAATAGGAGGAGTCCTTCAACAGGATACTGACGGCGCAGCCCGACCTCTCAGTTTCTTCTCACGAACTCTCACTAAAGCACAGTCCAGATACAGTGCTTATGATCGCGAACTATTAGCAATATATAGCGCCATTAAACATTTCAAGCATCTTTTAGAAGGCCAGTCCTTTGTAATTTTCACGGACCATAAACCGTTGGTGTATGCTTTTCAACGGGATTTGGACAAGGCATCACCCAGATAGGCTCGTCAATTACAGTATATTGCACAGTTTACGACGACAATAAAATACGTTGCTGGCCAAGACAATATCGTGGCTGACACATTGTCACGTTTAGCCACCATAGAATCTCCCTCACCTCTAAATTATGATCAGCTGGCAGATGTACAGACTGATGTAGACCTTGAATCACTGCAACAGAATCCGGAAATGAAAATAGTAAAACTCAGCTTGCCGGATAGTAGAAAACAATTATACTGTGACATTTCAACAAAGCATATACGCCCGTATATTCCACGCAACTTTCGCCAAGCTGCCTTTTCATCTGTTCATCGCCTTTCTCACCCAGGAATCAGAGCAACAACCAAAATGATCACTGAACGATTTGTCTGGCCCAATATGAAGAAAGACTGTCAACAGTGGACACGAGCGTGTATCGACTGCCAAAGATAAAAAATTCATCGACACACTAGATCTCCTGTCGGACAATCCCTAGTTCCCAACGACAGATTCAAACACATAAATGTCGACATCCTTGGACCTCTACCTGTGTGCCAAGGATTCAGAAATCTCCTCACGGCTATAGACAGATACTCTAGATGGATGGAAGCTGTACCAATAGTAAACCAAACAGCTGACTCTGTTGCACAGGCTCTAATAACCACTTGGTTTTCACGATTTGGTATTCCTGTAAGAATAACTACTGATCAGGGTCGACAGTTTGAAAGCCAATTATTCAAATCCCTAAGCAAGTACCTAGGTTTCCAGAGCATCAGGACAACCGCATACCATCCACAAAGTAATGGTCTTATCGAACGCCAACACCGCACTATGAAAGCAGCACTCAAATGCCATCTACTACAATCCTCATCGTGGGTAGACTCATTGCCTCTAGTCTTATTGGGCATGCGATCTGTGGTAAAAGAAGACTTGAGTCACTCAGCCGCCGAGCTGGTCTATGGTACACCGCTCCGTCTTCTAGGAGAACTGTTCACCGACCAGCCTACCGTATCACAGTCTGACTTCGTGAGACATCTCCAAGAGACAGTAAGAGGACTTAAACCAAGTCAGACTTCAACCCATGGCAAGAAACCTGTTTTTGTGTCCAAAAATCTCGCCGACTGCTCTCATGTTTTCATACATCATGGACCTCCATTATCCTCACTCCAACCTGCGTACGACGGTCCCTACCCAGTAAAGAGTCGAACTGATTAAGCTCTTCGACATTAATCTCGGAGGGTTAATAAAGCGAATCTCAGTGGACCACCTGAAACCAGCTTTTCTATTGGAAGAAGGTCCCCATAGTGTTACTAACCCTCAACAAGAAACTCGTACTGATGTGACTGGACATTTCACCAGATCAGGACGCAAGGTCCACTTCCCTGCACGTTTCTAGGACACTATCGCTGTCACTAGGGGGGAGTGTGTAGTGTATTGTGTAATATACTCTCATAAAGGAAACAGAAATTTATAATGAAAACTCAGCCCTCAGTGTTCTGTTTCCCTCTTTTGTTTTTTTTTCTCTGTTGACATTGTTTAAAAATAAAGTTAGGGCGAAGATAGTCGCAGTAGTCTGAATACGAAGAACACGATTAAATGTGAGTGTAAAACTTTAGTAGTTATTTATTATACTACCAATAACACTTCAAATTAATACAAAAGCCGACAAAGGGAACTCCATTATACTTATAAATAAAGAAGATTACATAGCCAAAACCCTAAAATTCTTCAATGAAAATAACATAAAAGAAATTGATAAAGACCCCATCGAAAAATATTATAATCAAATTAAAAAAGCCATAAAAACAAATAATCTCATTTTAAATGACAATGAACAATAATTCTGTTTAACCATGCATCCAAAACCACCTACCTTAAAAGCCCAAATTATATTACACAAAGAAGGTGAACCAATCAGACCAATAGTTAATTTTATAAATGCTCCTTCATATAAAATATCCAAAAAACTAGCAAAACTATTACAACACAAACTAGAACTAAAAAATACCTACACACTGAAGAATTCAATTGATCTAGTAAATTAAATAAAAAAAATAAAAATTAGTAACGATGAAACAATTATATCTTTAGATATTAAAAATCTATATACAAATGTTCCTATCCAGGAAACACTCCAAATTATACACAAACGGTTAATTAATAATGGTGATGGTACACTCTATGCAGACCAGTTAACAAATTTACTTAATACGATCTTGAATCAAAATTATTTCGAATTTAATGGTAAACTATACGAACAACCAAATGGACTAGCTATGGGCTCCCCCCTATCCAGTCTTCTATCTGAAACCTTTTTACAAGAAATTGAAGAAACACTTATACATAATATAATCCAAAATAACGTAACTTTCTATGGAAGATTTGTCGATGATCTGATTCAAGTCTGTAAAACTCAAAACGTCAATCACATCTTACAACAATTTAATAAAATGCATAACAACCTACATTTTACTCTGGAAACAGCCAAAAATAAAGAAATACACTATCTTGATATTAACATAAAATTCACAAACAAATATCTAAATTTTAGTATCTATAGAAAACCAACATTCACAGACAATATTATTAACAACAAATCTAACCACCCTCAAAGTAAAAAACTAGCTGCTATAAGGAATTTAATCCATAGATTATTAAGTATTCCCATGAACAAAAAAGATTATAACAAAGAATTACAAACCATAATTCAAATAGCAATTAGTAATGGCTACAAAAAATCCACTGTAATCAATATTTTGAATAAAAATAAGAAACAAATTCTAAGGAACAAAAATCCAATTTCACGTTTAGAACCTGACATACAAGAGAAAGAAATTTCTAAAAAACATATCACCTTTAATTATACAGACCATAAAATACATAAAATTATCAAACCGTTAAAATCCAATAACTTTCAAATTGCTTTTAAAGCCAATCAAAACACCCAAAAGTTATTACGTAATAAACTCAATAATAACAAAGATCCTCTTGAACAATGTGGAGTATATAAATTAAAATGTTCTGATTGCAACTTAGTATATATCGGACAAACTGGTCGAACGTTCAAAAAAAGATTTGCAGAACACGTAAGTGACTTTAAATATAATAGAGAAAAATCCGCATATGCTAAACATTTAATTTCTAATAACCACTCTTTAAATACAATAAATTCTTCCTTAGAAATATTACACCTACAAAATAAAAGCAAAACCTAAACACACTAGAAACATATGAGATTTATAAACATAAAAGTAACCTGATAAACGAAAACACAGTTAACCGTAACGAACTTTTCGAAACCTGCTTACACATGATTTCATCCACTCACTCTAATACACTCGCCAGTAGCTAAACAGCTCACTCAGTAAACACGTCTCAGCAGTTCTACAAAAACGTAAGTAATAATAAATTTCACAACACTTAAGAATAATAAAGTGCTAGTAACCATGGATACAATTAATACAGCAACAAGATTACCTGTATATTAATACTACCTAGAATATTTAATATTTTCTACATTATACCTTCAAATAAAATATACATGTACACTACGTTTCTTAAAACCTAATAATATACTCCTTTCCAATTTTTACTGTTGGTTATTGACTGATGATGGCATAACGGTTGCCGAAATGCATTTCAAGAATACAGACGTCCAAAGAATCAACATATATTGAGCTGAGAACGAAGAAAAACTAATTATAAGCACAACAATTTCAAGTTAATATAAGCGTATACTGTCTACGCCTATTACCGACTACAAAAAATATATCTTGAGCTTTTGTTAGCCATCTTAATTGTATATTTTAACCTAATAACAAGCATTATACTACTATACAATCAATTCAATAGTGAAGAGTGATATCAAAAAATTAAAAAACAATTTTATCACAATGGAATTCCTAATGAATCCATTACCACAATTATTGTAAGTGATGAAATACGAAAACATAAGTTTGAACAAAAGCATTAAAGATACTATTTTTTTAAATGAATATTAAACTTCTATAGTAGTATACCACAATTGTGAAAAAGAAAGTGTATACATAAAAAAACAAGTAAATGACTATACTCATAATTTGATGAGACCTGGTTTTCACAATATTTTTAAAATAATAACTAACTTTAAATGTAATAATTAGTTGTTAAACAACTACATTTTGATAAATTATCATTAATTGTGAACAAAATATATTAGTTTGTAATTTTAAAGTTTTAATACAGGACTTATTGATATAAATGTGTAATATATTTTATCAATATAAAAAACTTCTTATGACTACTTTTAGATAAATTATCATTAATTGTGAACAAAATATATAAGATTGTAATTTTAAGGTTTTAATACAGGACTTATTGATATAAATGTGTAATATATTTTATCAATATAAATAACTTCTTATGACGATTTATTAGTCAACTAGTATGTTATGATATAATAATGATTTATACTTATGATTTTACCATTAACAAGGACAGTTTGAAGCAAGATAGTAAGCTGTGTATGTTGTGATATGATGTAATTTATTCTTGCAACTAATTTTATAACAAGGTCAGTTACAAACTGTATCATTATATGTTATTGACAGTAAAATACATAACCTATAAACACTCTACGTATTCAGCTCTAATATCTTGTTGAGTTCTTACTATATACTAGTGCTTAAGGCTGAAAAACTTGAATTCTCTAACTACTATATTAATCAGCACTAGCGGAAATGAAATCCATTAATACATTTTTATACAACTGGCTCTCAGACTTCCTTGGTAACAGATAGTTTCCATAGTTCTGCGGAGATTCATTAAATAATATATACTAGTTTCCTGTTGCAAAATAATTTACATTAACTCTTCTTCATGCTATTATTTAGGGCTTTTTGTAATCCACGATGTAAAATTATTACCATAAATTCAATTTAAAAGCAGTCACAGAAGCAATAAGTCTGTTTTACGACCTTAAAGCAGATTTGAAGCCAATAATATCTTGTAACAGTAAATAAGGAAAAGTTAAGTAGGAGGAATACCATTTTATTCCATAGGCAAAGCCATCTTTTAAATAAATCCTCGCTTTAGTCAGGAACAAAGAAAGAAAAAGAGTAAGAAAATGTAATAAGATGGCAGCCACGTCTCTTCTAACACGTAAGTTACAGGAGGCACTGACGTCGACATTGTTGTTATCAGGCGTCGTGTTTTGTTCTGCAGATTGGAAAAGTGTGTAAAATGGGGTGAAGAGATAAAAAAAAGTTGAAAGAGTTTTTATTCAGAGGTGTGATTAAGTCGGCGTGAAATTGCTTGTTCTCAGGTTAGAGATAGAGGGAGTTCACCTTTAGAAACGGTACTAACATGTTTTCATAATAGACTCGGATATAAAAACGGCCAGATCCTTTCAACATTTTTAAAGAAATTTTACATGCCATTTTCGGACCGAACTGAGTGCACGTATTCACTATGTTCATTTAGACTGGGGCTTCAGTGGGGTTTAGGCTATATCGGAAACGTCTTAACGGTAATATAGCTGGAAAGTGGGATGGCATCGTAGTTAATACAATGCCAAGTAGGTAGGCGACCTATTGAGAACATAAAAATATTGCATTGAACAATCGTTGGTACTACACCAACCGCAGCCTATTATCCAAGAGTAAAAAAAAACTAAACTAAACTCCGTGGCGCGACATCCCCGAAGGGACAAGGCCTACCACCCGACCGCTGCGTCATCTCCCTATAGGCAGATGGCAGGATTGGGGGCATGTGGTCAGCATGCCGACACCCGCGGCAGTTAATGGTGGTTTCCATGACCGGAGCCGCTACTTCTCTATAAAGTAGCTCTTCAATTTGAATCACGAGGCTGAGTGCACCCCTACCAGACCTCCGAGGAGGTACCGGGGATCGAACCCGGGCAGACGGATCTGTAGTCAGCGACGCTAACCACAATACCACGCCGGCGGTCATTATCCAAGAATACCCAATGAAATATAAGAATGGATATTTACCTCTCCAACTGAAGACAATCATATTTATTCTCTAACTGTCCAACATTTAGGCCTATATATTACATTTTCCGATGTTAGGCGCATCGAAGCATTTTGATTTGCTCTCGAAGACAGCCAATCAGCGGCCGAGCTGGCATATACCGTTAAATTAAATTACTTTTTTAAACCGAATACTAGTCCATTATGTACGTATAAGATATCAATTGAAAGATTTTTTTCGCTCAAGTTGAGTAATAAGTATTTTTGCTAGAATATTAAAATAAAAATGTTATGTTTTAAAGTCGAACAGAACTTTTGTTTCAATATCTCGATAGGCAATATCCCATAGGCGATTCATTCAATGAATAGTTCATAAAAGAAACAAACGAATGCTAGTAGCGATTATGTTCAACTTTCAAGCAAAATTAATGTTAAATCTGCACTAAACTTAATGTGAGCAGCCTATATTTCCTTTTAGCCACCCTTACTTATTTATGTGCCAGCATTAATGTATTCGCTGACGGATTGTCTACAGTTTGAAGGTGGTTTAGCAGGGCTGTATTATTATCATCTGTACAACAGTGTTAAAGATACAGTGTAACCAAGCCTATATGTTCAGTGAATCATAATTATACAAATACCATTAATTGCAAGTGAAGACTGTGAAATCGGCATATATGTTTAAGAATGTGTTATGTGATTGTAAACGAATGTAACTTATAATGCTGATCATAATTATTTAGCTATGTTTTCTGGCTTTTGACAGAAAGGGGAAAGTACGGTACGGAAGAAGAATATTATAGGAGAAAAATTCCTCCGACACTGGGACTTGAACCTAGTATCTTTGGCTATTCGCGCCAATGCTCTACCAACTGAGCTAAGCCGGAGTTCAATTCACAGCGCCAGATGGAACCTCTCTCCTATGACTTATTGCCCTTATGGTCTACCTCACAGACAGACAAGTTATGTCATATGCAGTACTGTGAGGCACACTAATTAGTGATTTTTGTGGCCGGGCTCCCACTGTTATTGTACAGATATATACGCTATCTGTCTTGAATGTTAACTGTACAATAACAGTGGGAGCCCAGTCACAAAAGTCACTAATTAGTGTGCCTCACAGTACTGCATATGACATAACTTGTCTGTCTGTGAGGTAGACCATAAGGGCAATCGGCCATAGGAGAGAAGTTCCATCTGGCGCTGTGAACTGAACTCCGGCTTAACTCAGTTGGTAAAGCATTGGCGCGATTAGCCAAAGGTCCTGGGTTCAAGTCCCAGCGTCGGAGGAATTTTTCTCCTATAATGTTATCATGTAATGTCTAACAGAGACAATAATTTGTGGTTCATGAAAGGTTATATATCAGACGGTACGGAAGTTTAGCACGGGGTTAGGACTACTCTAGTATTTGAATATTTTGTTGCACGAAATATTGTAAAGCTAGATTTGCGATTTTCTACTTTAACACTGGTTTATTCTGCCGCCAATATAGACATTTCACAGCATTGAGTTGATCGAAATGCAACTTTCCGGAGAATTCAGATCAATACGCTAAGCTAGCTTCCGTGTAGATGCAGATTGAGGTCAATCTGATCTGAATTCGGCATAAACGGAGTATATCCTATGCATTGTCAACGAAGGATAGTACGAATGTGCATCAACTCTTATAATAAGTGTAGAGTACTGTTTAAATATTGAATTTCATATTCCTGCATGTCTGCATGTAGTCAGGAGAAACACGTATTTGCAAATGCCATGGTACATAATGGTGAGTTCATGTGTGGTTTTATTTTATTTTGTTTTAGTTAACTAAAACCCAAAATTTAAAAATAAAGTTTTTGAGCCCACCCGGTGTTTTTCGAAAGTTGGCGGCCCTGCACCTGCAATAACAAACCAATTTGAGTTAATATTTTAGTCAACAAATGAGGAGGTACTAGGTCAGTGCTTAACTTACCTGCTGCTGTAACATTAACAGCTCCTCGAAACTGCATCATTTGATGTTCAGTTTCCTTTAAAACATCAGTAATTGATTGAAGATAAGCAAGAACATTCACTACATCGCTTAATATTGTGGTAGCATTTAAATCGTCATTAATAGATTCAACTATTGTTTGGTAAATTTTCTAAACAATTGTTTACAAATGAAGCAAATTCTAGTAAATCATTACGGTTTTGATCATCCATACGTTCAATATAAGAAATTTGAGATTCTAGTCCTTGAATTAATTCATTCTGAACTTTATTTATTGATGTTATTTGTAAATCAACACGCTCCATATCCTAAGAGTTCATCGAACAAAACAGAAATTTTAAAGCGGCACTTCATAAATTAAAAAGTCCTCTTTTATTTCTAACATTTGAATCAATATAACAGAATTCATTATTTATTTCGTTTATTTTTCTTGTATTTCTTTTCACTTAATTTTCAGGACGCTTAACTCAATTCTTTAACGCAATTTTAGGCTTCGTGGTGATGCGAGGAAAATGGATTTGGAAAAGATAATTAGGTTGCTTAATTACTTTTTGAAACTCATTAATGTTAGAAACATCTTCTAAAACATCCTCATACATCCCCATGCTGAAATCTAACGCCACAGGTCATTTATCACCCGATAGAAATATGTCACTTTCCTTTAAAAATACTAACCCTTTGTTTAACTCAAGATCATTCTGGGATGAGAAGTCAAAGAGTAGAAACTGGACTGCTATCAAAACAACATATAAACCGTCCGTAATCTTAGTTCCTACTTCCGTCTTTACTTTTGCCAACTGTCCTGATTTCAAATTCTATTGTCTAACTTGCCGAGTGCCATGGGTTTCCGCCCACTAGTCTCATGTCTCATACCTCATTATCATCACGGTATCATTAGTATGATCATCATCATCATCATCATCTATCTGTCTCATGGTCAATGGTAACATTTCAGTTTTTTTTTTTTTTTAAATCAGAAGACCTAGGTCCTCTTGAGGCCATCCCTCTTGTTTTCTCTGAGGGATCTCCATCCTAAAGCTGGGTTTACACTATGTAACTTGTTTATTAAACTTATTACATGTAACAAGTTATATGTGACATGTAACAAGTTGTATGTAACATGTAACAAGTTATATGTTTAACAAATAGGTTATATAACTTTTTTATATAACTAAAGTTTAGAGAGACAAAAATACATTTGTACTGCACAGTAGTGATGTGGGCCGGAAATATTCCCAGTGGGAAGGAATTTATAAAATTTCCTTGGGCAGGAAATATATTTCAAAAGTGAGCATTTATAAAAATTAGGGATGGGTCCTCGATACTCCCGATACTTGCATGGTATCGGGATCGAACGATACTTCAGAAAACTCGCTCGATACGTTTTCGATACTTTTGTAATTCTGCAATTCTACAATTAAGTGAGAATGCTAGTATTTTTAACAACATTTTGTAAGTGGACTGTTTAAAAAACTAATTTTAGTTTTAATGTAGAGTTTAAAAATAATTATAGGCTACTGATGATATTAAATTTTGTCTCATTAAATATGCAGACTTAATTAATTTAGTTGGTATTACACAGTTCTCTCAAATTTTAATTTTTAATGTACCCATTTTCTTGAAACTGGAAATGCTGAAGGTATCGAGTATCGAGGAAAAAATCATATATCGGTATCGAGTATCGAGAAAATCTGGTATCGACCCATCCCTAATAAAAATAGTTAGTTTTGAATGTATTACTGCTTATTAAGGGTCCAGGTCCTTAAATTGAAACTATTTCAGTAAAATTCCACTTGTTTATCAAGGAACCGTCTAGTGAAGTATTATCTTTTCCTATGATATAATTTTTCACTTATTGTCAGAAGAACGTACCCTAAGTCATCTTCTTTTAAAAAATAATAATTCGTGATAATCTCTTAGGTTTTCTTTATAAACTTATATGTTATAAAGTGATACCTCACACTTATTTAAACAGCATTGAAGATAAGTAATTTAACATAATTGTTAATAGATTGTGTTGGTATTTAAAATAAAATGCCAGAATCCAACACCTTCAATATTACACAAACACAAATTTAAATATAATTAGTTTACAGCCTAATAATTAATCATAAATCAGTCCCACGGTCTAGGCTAATCCTATTGTAGTTTAGGGGGAAATTTAGTTCTTCATGATTTATGAGGGCTAAGAGGAACCTGCGACTTGGCAGATGTGGCCATCCAAATCTTAGGAGCTGCAGTCACTTCTGCCGCCACAAAATGTACATTCAGTACGTTTTCAAGGATGCAATCTAAAATGAAGAACCGCCTATCATCTGAGCGAGCAGCTAAACTCACTTATCTTTCATACAACTGGAAACTGATGAATGCTCAATTCCAGAAGAAGAAAAAGAAGAGTGAATCTACCGAAGTTCAAACCCAAAGTCCTGGTAATCCAGACGATCTAGATGAAGGGAAGGACCAAGAAGAAAACCATGATGATGATGATGGTGAAGGCCATGATGACCGTGATGATATTGGCATCCTTTCTGATCAAAAAGAAACAGAAGAGGATGATGAAGAAAATCTAATGGATTTAAATGAAGTGATTAGGCCAACTTGTAAGATGAAGTCAAGGTCACACATTTAAAGAAAACAAGTAGGCCTATTCCTGAAAGTTGTTTGGGTTCGTACAGTTTATGATTATTACTGTAATGTGTGTCTAATTAATAGTCAATCTCTTCAATGAACTATTTTGTTAATCTCCTGTATTGACCTTCAAGAACCAGGGTAAATTTTAATTAACTTATTTTCATTGTTAACTATGTGAAAACCCAGTATTACAATATTTTATACGTAAATAATTAATGTTCATTTTTTATGTTATTTCATTAATTATATTGCAACAAGGGCTCGTCGGGGCTCGAGTTTATAATTGAAGGATGGAGGTTTCTTTATTTCCTACAACAATTGTCATTACAGCCAGAAAACTCCAGACTATTCTCCAGTTCACTGTCCTGTTCAGTGCTCACTCTCACTGTGCTCAGTCCTAATTAAAGCACTGTTCCGTTCGCACACACTGTGCGGACTTCCAGTCGAGATAATTCCACGTCGCGCCGGTCAACTCCACAGTCCTCGCTGCCGCTGTACGATCCACCCGTCGCGCAGAGTTCCCCGGGACGGCACTGCCTCAGCCCAGATCAGCTCACCAGCTCTTCCGTTCACTAGTTCCTCCGTTCACCCTTCTCTCCGGTAAATAGTTCCCCGTTGACTAGGTCTTCCGCTCGCGGGTCCCTCCGTTGACTAGTCTCTACGGTCACCGGCTCTTCAGCACCTAAAGTCACACTCACTTGAGGCCGCGCTGATCAGTCCTCTCCGTCCAGCTCACCCTCTGACGCTGACGCTCGCCGCTACTCACGGACTGCCTCTCACTGACTCTGACTCTTCACGGACTCTTCACTGTACTGAACTGAACTGCCTCCGTCGGTTGCTCCCGCTCCTTATATAGTCTCGACGAATGTTCTAGAGTCGAGGTCTGGAAAGCTCTCTGCCCGCGCGGAATCTGGAATGTGCGCTGCGCTGCGCGGGCACACCCCTTAGCGCGAGCTCCTCCTCCGGCCTCTCCCACGAGCGCGCACTGTCCACTCACCGCGCCGTGCCTATAGCAGGCCACGCCAATCGACGCGCAGCCCCAATCAGCATAAGGGGGCCGTCCCTTTCTGGATGTCTCTAATTCTAGCGCTTTCCGGCCGAGTCCTTCTTCCATCAGTTTCTAGGCTTTTCTGGGCTTTGTGACATTGCCCCCTCCTTAAGGGCCTTCGTCCCGAAGTGCCCCATGATATGCCGCCAGATGGTCCAGGTGAACTACCAGCATCTTCACTCTTGGCTGTCGTTGGATCTGGTAGACTTCTGGCCACTTGGTGAACTAATCCATGGCCAACAACAGATACAGATTTCCCTCATCAGTAATGGAGCATGGGCCTGCCACGTTATATTGCCTCATGGCCCCACGGCTGCGAGTTCTAGGCCCTCTGCTGTCATCGCCGGTGTCACATTGTTGACGCCACCTCTCGACGTCACTGCATTGGTACAACCAGTTGAACCTTCTCCGCAGTTTGTCGAGGATCCGGTTCACTCCCAACCGGTCGCCTGTTGCTCCTGCGTGGACTTCCTCCAGGACCTCCTTGACTCCGGCTCTTGGAAGGACTAGGCGCTCCGCAGTCATCTTCCCATCCGCAGACTCCCAGCTTCCTTTCGGGACCCCGTCCCTGACCACTAGGGCGTCCTGCTGGGCCCCATAGCCCTCGTAGTTGGCGCTGCGACTGGCTACCTTTCCCACGTCGGTCCCGTACCCGACATCACGTCCCGCAGTGTCTGCCCCTCGTCCACACCGTCATGCGGTGTCTCTCCGGCATCCACATCGTCCCGCGGTGCCCGTCCTACGTCCACGTCGTCCCGCGATGTCTCTCCTACATCCACGTCGTCCCGCGGTGTCTGTCCATCGTCCATGTCGTCACGCGGTGTCTCTCCGGCGTCCACGTCGTCCCGCGGTGCCCGTCCTACGTCCACGTCGTCCCGCGGTGTCTCTTCTACATCCAAGTTATCCCGCGGTGTCTGTCCTTCGTCCACGTCGTCACGCGGCGTCTCTCCGGCGTCCACGTTGTCCCGCGGTGTCTGTCCTACGTCCACGCCGTCCCGCGGTGTCTGTGCTACGTCTACGTCGTCCCGCTGTTGTTCACTCAGGCCGTGATCTTCCCCTTTGGTAGCTGGTGGTACGGTGATGGCCATGTCCTCCTCCTGCTCTTCCTTATCGTCCACCTCGGCCTGTCTCTCTAGTTCACTTTTCACGGCCACCAGCTCGCCGACCGGTTCATCCAATCTTTCCTTGGCCGGCGTCAGTTCCTGCTCGAGTTCTCCCTTAGGGCTTAACCGCAGGTTCTTCATTTCATTTATAATTTCTCTTATGGCCTCTCTCCTTTCCGTGTTCTGCCGGTCCATTTCTGACAGTCGGTCGTTCAGCTGGTCCATTTTCTCTGTCTGTCGGTCGTAATAATGGTCCATTTTCTCGTTCAGTTGCTGAAATAACGATTTTAACATGTCCTCCATCTTGCGTTCCTTCAATTAAATCCCACTTCTGACACCAGTGTAACAAGGGCTCGTCGGGGTTCAAAAACAGAACACCGAGTTTATAATTGAAGGATGGAGGTTTCTTTATTTCCTACAACAATTGTCAATACAGCCAGAAAACTCCAGACTATTCGCCAGTTCACTGTCCTGTTCAGTGCTCACTCTCACTGTGCTCAGTCCTAATTACAGCACTGTTCCGTTCGCACACACTGTGCGGACTTCCAGTCGAGATAATTCCACGTCGCGTCGGTCAACTCCACAGTCCTCGCTGCCGCTGTACGATCCACCCGTCGCGCAGAGTTCCCCGGGACGGCACTGCCTCAGCCCAGATCAGCTCACCAGCTCTTCCGTTCACTAGTTCCTCCGTTCACCATTCTCTCCGGTAAATAGTTCCCCGTTGACTAGGTCTTCCGCTCGCGGGTCCCTCCGGTCACACTAGTCTCTACGGTCAACGGCTCTTCAGCTCCCCAAGTCACACTCACTTGAGGCCGCGCTGATCAGTCCTCTACGTCCAGCTCACCCTCTGACGCTGACGCTCGCCGCTACTCACGGACTGCCTCTCGCTGACTCTGACTCTTAACGGACTCTTCACTGTACTGAACTGAACTGCCTCCGTCGGTTGCTCCCGCTCCTTATATAGTCTCGGCGAATGTTCCAGAGTCGAGGTCTGGAAAGCTCTCCGCCCGCGCGGAATCTGGAATGTGCGCTGCGCTGCGCGGGCACACCCCTTAGCGCGAGCTCCTCCTCCGGCCTCTCCCACGAGCGCGCTCTGTCCACTCACCGCGCCGTGCCTATAGCAGCTCCAATCAGCAATGGATGTCTCTAAGTCTAGCGCTTTCCGGCCGAGTCCTTCTTCTATCAGTTTCTAGGCTTTTCTGGGCTTTGTGACATTATATTAATCTTTGAACTCATGACAGTTTTTAGTTTTATTTAACCTAGTCATGATTAAATTTAATTTAATTGTGAACAAAATATATAAGATTGTAATTTTAAGGTTTTAATACAGGACTTATTGATATAAATGTGTAATATATTTTATCAATATAAATAACTTCTTATGACGATTTATTAGTCAACTAGTATGTTATGATATAATAATGATTTATACTTATGATTTTACCATTAACAAGGACAGTTTGAAGCAAGATAGTAAGCTGTGTATGTTGTGATATGATGTAATTTATTCTTGCAACTAATTTTATAACAAGGTCAGTTACAAACTGTATCATTATATGTTATTGACAGTAAAATACATAACCTATAAACACTCTACGTATTCAGCTCTAATATCTTGTTGAGTTCTTACTATATACTAGTGCTTAAGGCTGAAAAACTTGAATTCTCTAACTACTATATTAATCAGCACTAGCGGAAATGAAATCCATTAATACATTTTTATACAACTGGCTCTCAGACTTCCTTGGTAACAGATAGTTTCCATAGTTCTGCGGAGATTCATTAAATAATATATACTAGTTTCCTGTTGCAAAATAATTTACATTAACTCTTCTTCATGCTATTATTTAGGGCTTTTTGTAATCCACGATGTAAAATTATTACCATAAATTCAATTTAAAAGCAGTCACAGAAGCAATAAGTCTGTTTTACGACCTTAAAGCAGATTTGAAGCCAATAATATCTTGTAACAGTAAATAAGGAAAAGTTAAGTAGGAGGAATACCATTTTATTCCATAGGCAAAGCCATCTTTTAAATAAATCCTCGCTTTAGTCAGGAACAAAGAAAGAAAAAGAGTACGAAAATGTAATAAGATGGCAGCCACGTCTCTTCTAACACGTAAGTTACAGGAGGCACTGACGTCGACATTGTTGTTATCAGGCGTCGTGTTTTGTTCTGCAGATTGGAAAAGTGTGTAAAATGGGGTGAAGAGATAAAAAAAAGTTGAAAGAGTTTTTATTCAGAGGTGTGATTAAGTCGGCGTGAAATTGCTTGTTCTTAGGTTAGAGATAGAGGGAGTTCACCTTTAGAAACGGTAGTAACATGTTTTCATAATAGACTCGGATATAAAAACGGCCAGAACCTTTCAACATTTTTAAAGAAATTTTACATGCCATTTTCGGACCGAACTGAGTGCACGTATTCACTATGTTCATTTAGACTGGGGCTTCAGTGGGGTTTAGGCTATATCGGAAACGTCTTAACGGTAATATAGCTGGAAAGTGGGATGGCATCGTAGTTAATACAATGCCAAGTAGGTAGGCGACCTATTGAGAACATAAAAATATTGCATTGAACAATCGTTGGTACTACACCAACCGCAGCCTATTATCCAAGAGTAAAAAAAAACTAAACTAAACTCCGTGGCGCGACATCCCCGAAGGGACAAGGCCTACCACCCGACCGCTGCGTCATCTCCCTATAGGCAGATGGCAGGATTGGGGGCATGTGGTCAGCATGCCGACACCCGCGGCAGTTAATGGTGGTTTCCATGACCGGAGCCGCTACTTCTCTATAAAGTAGCTCTTCAATTTGAATCACGAGGCTGAGTGCACCCCTACCAGACCTCCGAGGAGGTACCGGGGATCGAACCCGGGCAGACGGATCTGTAGTCAGCGACGCTAACCACAATACCACGCCGGCGGTCATTATCCAAGAATACCCAATGAAATATAAGAATGGATATTTACCTCTCCAACTGAAGACAATCATATTTATTCTCTAACTGTCCAACATTTAGGCCTATATATTACATTTTCCGATGTTAGGCGCATCGAAGCATTTTGATTTGCTCTCGAAGACAGCCAATCAGCGGCCGAGCTGGCATATACCGTTAAATTAAATTAAGTAACAAATAGGTATCTGAGTTATCTGAGGTATCTGAGTTGTCCAGGGAATTTATGAAGTTGTGGGAACATTTCCGGGAACATTCCCTGGAAATATTTCCTCGAGATTAGGTTCCCGCCAGATGGCGCTGTGAATTGAACTCTGGCGTAGCTCAGTTTGTAAGAGCATTAGCACGGATAGTCAAAGGTCCTGGGTTCAAGTCCCAGTGTCAGAGGAATTTTTCTCCTATAATATTATCATATAATGTCCAACAGAGACAAGAATCTGTGGTACATGAATGTATATGCATATATCTATCTTGAATGTTACTGTACAATAACAGTGGAAGCCCGGTAACACAATCATTAATAGTGTGCCTCACAGTACTGCATATGACATAACTTGTCTGTCTGGGAGGTAGACCATTAAGGGCAACCAGTCATAGGAGAGAGATTCTATCTGGCGCTGTGAATTCAATTCTGGCGTAGCTTAGTTGGTAAGACCACTGGCACGGATAGCCAAAGGTCCTGGGTTCAAGTCCCAGTGTCAGAGGAATTTTCCTCCCATAATATTATCACAATATTATCTCAACTATATTCTGTAACATGTTACTAGGTATTGATGAATTTAATTTTTCCGTTTGCTTGTATAAAGAAACTGTCCATCTAACCACAAATAATTAGAATTATCCAAAAGTTCAATCTATGCAACCTTTACTATGCTTTTCAGATGTACAATAGTATAATATTATTTGAATTATTTTATATTAATGGCAATAATTTGCTGAGAAGTGGTTGGCAAATTTACATATGCATAATAGAGATGCAATAGACAATGGTATGATAGTCCACAGCTTTTAACCTAACTAACCAACTGTTATACATGATATATAAATTTAATACAATTTTAATTATTTTATCTATTTCTAAGTGGTTATGTCAACATTTGCTAGTTTGAATGTGTAATTGAGTTTAGTGTGATCGACAGTAGTTTTTACTACTATATATTCTGTGATAATATTTGGACATATCCATTTATACGATATATCAGCGCCATCAAGATATGGAACATTAATGAAGATTGTTATAATATTACATATGAGAGTTTTGTAGAGGGACATATATGTGAGATTAGGTTATATTATTATTATACTATTGTACACCTGAAAAACACAGCAAACGTTGCATAGATTGAACTTTTGGATAAATCTAATTATTTTTGGTTAAGTGGACAGTTTCTTGTTGCTGTATATACGCAGCAAAATGTACATGTAGCAGGTTACATGTAACAAGTTACACATTTCCCACTCCATGTGGGAAAGGTATAACTTGTTATATAACACAAAATCAGTTATATAACACAATGTTATCTGTACAAGTTACATTTTTTTTAAATTTATTCTGCAGATTCACAATCTGTTCAAATATGAACTTTCAGTAAATGGTATAAATGACACAGTAATGATGTGAGAACTGTAAAATACAACTCTTTAAGGTAGGTCATTGAATAACAACTCTTTAAGGCAAGTCATTGAATAACAACTCTTTAAGGTAAGTCACTGAATCTGAATGCCAAGTCTAAAATCTTATGTCGAAGTAAACGGTTGATTGAGGAACTATTCTCCAATAGATTGATGGCTAGGGAATTGGGATGATTGTTTAGGCGTTGCTGGTATCGAATGCTGTACAAGGTGATTTCTTCTTTAATGGTAGGGATATCCAGGTCGTGGTGTAATGTAGCATTGGAAACATACCACGGTGCGTTAACAAGTTACATGTATTTGTAACAATTTTGGAAAACGTGTTATATAACCCAAGTTATATAAACATGTATAAACATGTTACATAGTGTAAATGCAGCTAACGGAGTGTAAACGCAGAAAATTGGTTATATATCTAAAAAATCAGTTATATAACACAATGTTATATGTAACAATTGGCATGTATTTGTAACAATTTTGGAAAACATGTTATATAACTCAAGACATAGTGTAAACCCAGCTTTAGAGTCTTAAGGTTCTCATCTCTACTACCATTGGAGTCGTCGCTAGGAATGCTGCCAGTATGAGCCTTACTGTTTTCATCTCTTTCTTCTAGCAATTTATTGACCCAGAATTTCTTTGATTTGATGTGTCTATCAATTCCTCTTTGAATATCTCTACCTTTTAAAGTTTCCTTGTGACATCTTTCTCTTTGCTGTGTTGTACTAAATTCACAATGCTTCATCTTTTATTCTCCTTTGTATTTGTTCATTAATTCTCGAATAAACTTCAGCGTATTTGTTTACGTTCAACTAATAGCAACACATCACTGTTATAATTACAGAATAGTCTGTAATAATAAAAACTCAATAACTCCTATTATATAAAAAATAACCTAATTAAATTCCTAAATTCTGAATAATTCGTAAAAATGTCTTCGATTACATCTAAAATAAATTCCCAATTAATTTTATAAAATATCTGGTAATCGCACATAGTATTCACTCATTTCATAAATAATATTAACTATGAATGTCTTAACAATAGTCTCCACTATTAAAATCGTAATAATAACAATCATAATAATAACTTTCCAAAAAATTAAAATACCAATATGTAAACACTAGCGTCGATCTAACTGTCGGATAAATGGCTTACTAATATTCAAAGACAATTCAATTAATCTGCACTAACCTACAAAATTAATTTTATTTTGGTTATGTACTTCCTCTGTATAATTTAATTTTACTTAATACATTGTACCTTGTAATCTTCTTTATATAATTTAAATAATTGTTTTAAATTAAGTATTAGCAGTCGTTAAGCAAAATAAGTTTCAATGTAAACTGTTTATATCAATTAACTGTTAACTGTTTCAAGAATGTAAAAAAAGTAAAATATTCTTCATATTTCCAAAATAATTTTCTCGTATAAAATAACTCTCACCAAATTCATTTAACTATCGCATAGTTACCGATACGTTAAATTTACGAAAGATGTAACACTTTAGTGTTGCAAAAAGTTTTAAAGTCAAAGTAATCTTCACACGAAGGATTACGCATTAATAAGTTATCAACAAAACGTTTAACACAACAGCATCCATATATGGTTCTAACTAGCTCGTACGAGTGTTTTGCACTAGTTTAGGCTAAAGGAAGATACTTATTAATAAAATGAAAAGTTCCGCCTAACCTTATATAAATTCAACCAATCACATATTGTCATTGAACCATTTCTACATATAGTCCAGTTAATCATTGCATGGCCGGGTGGATCCAAAGGAATAAACCATTAAGTCAGTGCTTCTTTATGTTAATTGATCTGACTAAATCGGTCATGGTTTCCGCTTTCCAAAACAATAGCAATGTTGCAATATTCTCTCATTGTTATCACTGACCTTAGTTCTTTCCTCTTTTTAATAAATTCACACGTGTTATTGTTTATTGTAACTTGACCTTGCAACCTCGCGTTTCACTCCACGCGGAGTTGAAGAGTAGCTGTCACAGCCGTCGGAGGACATTCTTAGAATTTGATTCGTGCGGTAAAAATAAAGAACATTGGCTGAGCTGTCGGCAAACGTTTCCTACTAACATGCAATGAAAACCTGTACTATACCAACACTTTCAGGAATATAAGGCTCTAGCACTAATTCAGCAGTTCCAATAGTTTTATATTAGTTAGGCACTGGGAAATAGCTAAATGGATGGGGATGCAAAATGAAATAAATATAATGTCGAGTAGCATAGTACTTGTCTATTGACTAAAATATATCCCATACATAATTGTAATTCCTACAGTATAATCACGAATTTCTCCCATGTTTTCTTCTTCAACATTTTCATAACAAAAGCTGAAAAGGCTCACCTGAAATTACTTTCTTATTTTCTGTACTTTCCTGGCCATCACACAATACAACCTATCAAAAAGGATTCAGTGCAACGAGAGAGCTGTGGAATTCGACAGAGATAATTACCGTGTTTTTTGTTTATTCCACCATGATCATGGAATCAACCAACCGTTGAAAGAAGGGTAGGAAGTTCAGAAGAGTTGATATTTCTTTATGAAACAAAATGTAACATCATACTGCTAATTACTAATTTTTACACTCCTAATAAATAACTGCTAGAAACATAATTTTTATGAAACAGGCCCTAGGAAGAGAGAAAACAGGATCTTTGGCTTGTTTAAAAGTAGCTATGAATATTGATTTTTATTTATTTATATCGTTATTTTGTAATGACAAATGTTCATGTTACTTTATATTGAATTTTTACTATTGTAATATTTAATAAAATATTGAGAATAATCAATCGACTATAATCTTGTAGCCTTTCCGGCTATAAAAGCTGTGTTCATGCAGAATTTCAGATCAATCAGGTTGGTAGTTTTTGTGACAAATCGGTTCAGACAGATATGAACCACTATATTTTTATATAGCCTAAGTATTTGATATGTATTATTTATTACAGGAAAGACACCTAATATTGGATAGCTGAAGGAAGTGCTACACCCTAATGTCTTTATATGGAATCACACTCTATTGGGATGCAACTCTGGTGTGTTGAGCTGCAAGCGGTTATTTGAAAATCATCTGCATAAGTAGTGTATTAAATTTTTCTGGAGTTGGGAGCTTTGCAGAGGAGAATTTATCAGCTTCTACTGCAAAGAAGATATGTATGATAATTAATTTAATTGTTTCATTAAAGTTATATATATATATATCTTGTGTCAACAGTGGGAGAGATATATTAATATTTTTAATGGCGCTGCTAATGCTTAATATCGAATACTGGCAAAAACCTAATATCGGATATCCGAGATTAGGCATCTTGCGTTTTCGAAAGTAAGTTCAGTCAATTAATACCGGTAATTCCATTATTTGTAGATGGCGAAGTAGAAAAATGGGACACTAATTCAATGTTGAAATATGTGAAAACAGTGATAAAAAATAAATGAATTGTTTTAATGCTTCTAAAACCTAAAGTGTCAAGGTCAACTTTGGAGAACTATGCTAATCATACAGGTGAAGATTCTGTGACTTGTGCTCCAAAAATTATTACAAAAGTATGTTGTACATGAGAGTATAGAAAACGAATTAGTGAAGTATTTGACAATGTAGCAACGACAGGCCTATGGCATAAGAAATAATTTGAAGCACCCTTTCTCTGAAAATGAAAAAAGTGTTTTAAAAATCACTAAGCATTTTTCGGCGACATCCATATCTACCTTTTTGGAAGCTGCAAGCTGTTTTTTAGCAGACTTTCATAAACTCCGAAGAGACTTCAGACAGTGATGGTCATGAAAAAGAGAACGACACTAAGTTCTTTTCCTGTGGTGGATATTTTCTAAGGAAAAAAATAATGTGCCAATGTGCCAAAATCAATGACTGGATAAACTTTACATGAGCTGAGTACCCCGATAGGACATACAACACATAATAGTGTGGATATAAAAGTAGAGGACATACAACACATGCATTAACAATGTAGCCTAATATCTAATGGAATTTGAAAGCATTTATATTAGGTTCGTTAAACAGATTTGGTTTTGTGGTAACTTATTTGTTTTCACAGGAGAGCAATAATTTGTTCCGACTTAACCCGGAAAAGCTGGTGGAAAATCAGGTGACTGTTACCTCTAAGCCGAAACTAAGAGTCAGGTGTACACGATAACACGCGTGATCGTTTAGACTTGTCCCTACTATCGATTGTTCAACTGGTTTCCATGTGCAATATTGGCAAGATTCGAGCAACGTTGCCAGATTTTCTCTCCCCATCTGTAATCAGCAGTAAGCCCACCGGAAACTCAGGGACAAGTGATGGTCGCCCACACCAGAAGAACGAGTTTTCGCGGAATTCAGACAAATCGATGTAGGAAAAAATATACCTTCCCTTAATCTTTGTTGGCTTGAGATCCTCTTTCTTGCATCTTTATATCCTGTTATATCTTTTTCTTTCATATTCTTTTCACTTACCATCTCTGCATTCGCATTCTTATCATTGTATGATTTTTGTATTTCTTTATACCAAGATTTCGTAGTATCTTTTAGTTAACTATGAATTTTAATTATTAGTTTTTTTGTTTACCTCTAAATTTGTAGAAGAATAAGATGCTGCACTATGATAGAACCAGTTTTTTTCCCAATACATGTGATTTAATTTTTATTTTGTGGGGGGAACATTTTCTCACTCAAAGCTGTCACAAAACTTCCATGAGATTATCTCTTACCCACCTCACAGTTTTCAATGCGCAATACATTAGAAGTGCAAATTAAGTGAAATATGCAGAATCATGGCTAATTTGCATATGGTTTGCCACTTCATCGACACTCACTCTTCCCCAATGCACTTTTTAATTTCAAGTGCCATTGTGATATTTAAATTTAGGCTATAAGAATGTTTGTTTTATTTATTTTATTTTATTTTTTGTGAGTGGTGTTCAAAGGTGGTTTGTTTGTTTTTTTCCTTCTGTTTCATGTGCAACCGCGAATACAATAGGTCGGCAACTCACCAATAGAATGCAACATTTTTAACAACAGCCGAAATTGTAATGAAATTGCTTAAATATGAATATTTTAAATATAATTAATTAGTTGAAGTAGTTTTTAAAATAATATGGATCATGAAATATTTGATACATTTTCATATCACAATTCGAAATCAATGTTAGAGAAAAATTTCACAGGTTGGTAATCCGGATGCCGGGAAAGTGATCCCCTCCAGTCAAACGTGATTGAATGGCTGAGTGGTATGAGGCAAAGGGTGGAGGAGAGGAGTTATGTTTGGACTTGCAAATCCGGCCGGGATACTTTGAGCCCATTCTCGTCCGCTTTCTAAAAATCACACTTGGCATTCTGATGTTTTCCCAATTTCCCCTGTGCAGTTATTAATTGCAAGATTTAACATTGTGACAGGGTCCCTGTGATCTCATTGTTATGGGTGAAATAACATTCGACTGGGAAGGAGAACAGGTCGGCGTGCCTTTTAGAATTTAAAGAGTGAATCATAATAGTATATTGCGACACAAGGGCGGAAAGGCACGTTTACGGGTCGTGGAAACAGATTGAAAACCCGAGGCGCAGCCGAGGGTTTTTAAGTTTTCGAGACCCGTAAATGCCTTTACGGCCCGTGTGTTGCATGCTATTTTTTGCACGATGATTATTTATATCAATTTAATTATATTAATTGTGATATTACCTGAAAATATTATGTATATACAGTCTTGAAGAATGGTGCTTATTTCAGAAAGGGATTCGCATTTGTTATTGTTTATGGCAACCGAATATTTATAAAGCGGGAAGGCCTTGGTCATTTCCGCTCGCAAATAAGCATTTGCGGGCGGTAATAGTATATTGCGATACAAGTGCCGCAAGGCACGTTTACGGGTCGAGGAAACTGATTGAAAACCCGAGGCGCAGCCGAGGGTTTTTAAGTTTTCGAGACCCGTAAATGCCTTTACATGCTATTTTTTGCACGATGATTATTTATATCAATTTAATTATATTAATTGTGATATTACCTGAAAATATTATATAAATACATTCTTGAAAATAGATGTTTATTTCAGAAAGTGCTTCGCATGTGTTTGTTGTTATGGGAACCGAATGTTTGTCCTGGGGGCCGTGTCCATAAAGGCTTGTATTATGAAGTGTATCGTAATGAATTATGACGTGTCGCTTGGACCGTAAGTAATTTAACCTCATCGCAACGCCCTTAGCAACACGATTGTGTGGGAATGTCAACTTACGATCCATGTAAACAACTTTCGTAAGTAACACTTACTAGCTATATTACTTTCCTCTTAAATCTCGAGATCTAAAAATAATGCAATCACTGTCGCCTATTATACAGATGACTGCAGAAATTGAAAGATTGCAAACTTCGAAAAGAAAAATACAATTCCTTTCAGATCTCTGCTTACAATAAATATAAGAATAATGAAATTATTCGAACAATGTGTTTATAGTAGCTATGACAGAAACATCCAGAGATCGTCAGAGAGAAAACCTACAAAACATTTCCTGCAAACTCGAAATTGTATACGTCTCTGTTGTATGAACCGAAGGATTTCCTCTCAGGCAAATTCATATTACTTTTCAGGGATCTTCGATTTAACTTTCGTCATTAATTCGTTTCAACTACAGAATCAGTCCAAGGCACCTAGCGGAGAAATACAAAATCAGTCCAAGATACTCTGCAAAGGCATGCAGTATCAGCCCAAGGCATCCAAGGAAGAAATACAGATTCAGTCCAAGGCACTCTTACACTGCAATGATTATTAAATGATATTTTAATGACAGAACATGTTAGCATAGAAAAAACTGATGATTTCAGTTTTAAGACTTCAAATCACCCTTTTGACCTTAAGTAAACTCGAAGGATCAGATTTTTAACATTTCGAAGTGAAGTAGGTTACTTACATGTCTCCCTTCCTATTTCGTATTTTAATAAAGAGTAAGTGGGTAAATTGCAGAAGTGCACATTAAATTACCTGTAGAGAGCTGATCAACTAGGAAGAGGTAAGGTACCAGTGAGGGGGAGGGTGAGTGGAAGGGATAGTCATTATTGTTTTAAATTTGGTACGCATGTAATTCGACTCATCATCTCGAAACTGTTTTTATTTCATTATTTGGCAAGTACTGCCATGTCGCAGTGTAACTATTACCTATGTAGTATGGTTTATTCTCATTCTTTGGTTACATTCCTGCTTATCCGGCGTGACTTTTACATTACAAAATCCACTTATGTGTGAGAAAAATATAGCTAGAGATAACGATCAAACAAAGAACTAACAATCAACAAATAAAGAACTAAACTTATAAAAATTATCTATTTATTTTCAGTAGCTCTGGAATAAAACGATTTAAATTTAGTGCGTTGATCATCCCAGTACTATTTCACTAATTTAGATATTTTCCTTGGCCATCCTACTGTAATATTCGCATTAGATTGCCTCAGATCAGAATTCTAACGTCGAGAAATATTCCTTTGTAAGAGGCCAAAGAACGAAGTACATGGTCAGTGTTTCAGTATATTCACAAACTTGGATATTTTCACTGGTCATTCTATTTTATTTTGACAGCAGCTTAACTCATAATATAATTCTGACTTGGAATAAAATTCCTGTTTACGAGAAATATAAGTAATGACAAATTTACTTGATGAGTGTTTCTGTATATTTAATAATCTGGGTGAAACAAACAATATATTTTTCTTGGGCATTCCAATTCTGACTTTAAGGATTTTTCGCGTTTAAGAGATCAAATAAAAATAATAAATTCATGTGGTTCGTGTTCGGAATAATAATTTGGAAAATCAAATAATAATTAATTAGTACAACTTTCCTTGTCTATTCTACTTATACATTGGCAGCAAGTTTACTCATAGACTTTGAGTAATACTCCTGTTTAAAATAAAATAAGCAATGATAAATTTACTTGATCAAGGTTTCAGTTCCGGTATATTTAATAATTTGGTTAAATCAAATAATAACCAATTAGTACAACTTCCTTGGCCATTCTACATCTATATTAGCAGCAAGTTTGCTCATACTATATTTCTGACTTTGAATAATATTCCTGTTTATGAAAGCAAATAAGTATTGATATTTTTTATCAGTGTTGCAGCATAGCCTACTTAACAGTTTAGAAGTTGTACTCACTTGATTATAGCTGTCAAGTTATCTAATTTTGTCTGGGTTCTTTTACTAGGTTAAGTATCGTAAATTATTATTTAAATAGATGTTGAAATGGTATTTATATTACCTAGAACATTCTGGGCCATCATTGTGATGAATAAGCCCATTTTGGGTGTCTGAAATGGTCCAAGAATTGTTTTTGTCTATGTTGTTATATTTTCATGCATGTTAATATACTTATATTTCTTTAGTCTGCAGATTTTTGTTGTTTGCTCCCTGCTTCCTCCCGAGCAATAATAAGGGGTGACGATTTTCTGTATTCTGGGTGGGTTCCAGTCACACACCCTAGTTAGCTTCCACCTTCACTTTCTATTACCACCTAATGCAACTATTATTGTGTAGATCATAAAATATATAACTAAGGGCGTAATTAATAGGATACAGTTGGTAGCACTTCCTTCTGTTCCGGCAGGGGAGGGATTTGCCGCCCTATTAGCTTTATTAATTCAGAAAGTTATTTCCTAATGCTAGTTTGTGGGGTATAGCCTTTCGTTCTGTGTTCAATTATTGGTTATTATTCCAGTATACTAGATTGCATTGGTTCCATTGCTTATGTCATGGTATTGCGACAGTAGCTCTCTTGAGAATTACTCCGTAAGGATGAGCCCATATTTTAAATTCGGAGTAGAGGGGTGCCTGTTGATGAGGGTTTGGATGTTAAATGCCCTTCGGTTGGATGTTAAATGTTCTTCGGGTTGGATGGGTAAAATGTTCTTCGGTGGGGTTGTTACGGCCAGTTGCAGTACTCAGCGTCTTTGAAATACCCTTGTAATACCCTTGTATGGCAGCCTGAATTTCAGAATGAATTTGATTTCCTTAAGCGTAAGATCCAGGAATTGAACGCTGTTGCTTTTGAACTTCTCCCTGAACCTGATGTTTCACTTAGACAGAAAAGGTGCATACGGCGTAGGGGGTTTCACAGGGCAAAAGGCTAACTTTATTGTTCTATGCTCCAGAGTCACGACTGAGTTTAGGAAAACTGGACCGCTTAAATAGTGTTCTTACATCCACCCTCGTATGATCGATGCTGAGGAATCGCAACCTAAAACTAATGAAGCTGTTCTGCCGCAAGCTTTTTCACCACCGAGCCTTCTGCTGCTCTGGCGGAATCCCGAATTCGGTGTCTACAGGCATGTCTGAGGATGCTGCTGCTCAGGCGGACCCTCGAATGTCTGCTCCTATGAGGACTTTATTAATTCTTTTCAGGTCAATTAAGGACCACATTAAGATAACTATTTTCTTCTCTTCCTTCATCCTTCTCAAAAACTCCTTACTTCTTCAGAATGGACTCTTTTCCTGTCATCCGACCCCTTGACTCGTTGTTTTCCTTCCCCCTATGTATTTTTGAAAATATTTGAATTTCTTAATATGTAGCCTCAATTTATCTTTGTTGAGTAGAGTCTTCTGATCAATCTGCATTTCTTTTAAGTCCATTTTTGCCTTGCCTCCCCACCCATTTTCTTTGTCTGTGTTCCTCCTTTCATTCTCTGTAGGTGCACATTGAGGGTAACTTTCATCACACATCATAGTTATCCTACTCTTACAAAATGGGTAGAATTAGGATCCACCGGAATTAAAACTAAGATTGTTAGTCCTAGAGTTACAAGATACAAACGCTGAACATACGCCGCCCGATCTAGGAACAGACGCGTATGGGTTTTAATAGCTTTTGTATTAACCCTAAAAGCAGGTCCGTCTCTTCCACCAGTTCCGACGTACCGATTATCTTCATCTCCGTCTTCACTGCCGTTGAAGTCTTCACTGTTACCCTGGCAAGGGACTCTCGGATGGTAATATGAAGACTTTATTTACACTCCCGTGACCACCACAGAGAGCAAACTAAACTTACTTATATTTTCCATTCTGCTCATATTTGAAATTACCTTACTTAATACAAAACCGTTTATAACGTCATCGCTTGTAATTACGTATTGGTATAACGGCAAAATCTAAGGGTGCCGTCTAAATTCTATATAAACTCTGTATTTAGAAATTGTTTAGTACGGCCTCGCTTATTATGACATCTCGCATAAATAGACTTATATTATAACATTATCAGAGAAATGTCGAGCTATAACGTCCAATGTTGTTTCTTTTACTTTTTAGGAGTCTCCGGCAACAATGTAAAACTTAGTATTAGCATAAGTTTCTTCCATTATTGTATTGTACGAGTATTATGTGGATGAAGAATATCCTAAATGAGAAAATTTGCCATTAACATTTACAAGTTGCTCTTTATTAAATTTATTTTAATGTATTCAATGCACCAACATACATTTTACTATACATGTACTTAGAATGACCTGATGTTAGGAAAAATGCACTCTTTTTTGCACTTGTTTAACTTTTTCTTTTATATAAACTATCGGATTGGTATTTGTCCATAAGAGTTATTTTGGTGCTAAAACTCCCCATGCCCATGAGGCATCGTAATATAATATTATATTCTGAATACATATAAATTTTACTAAAATATATGTTTATGTAATTACAGAATTACCGTAATATAAATTGTTAAGCCCATGTAGCCCCGATTTTCACCTCAATATGAGTTTATTGTATAATTTATCAGGATATCAGTTCAATAAATACTATAAAATGTACTCGTAATTTATATACATGCTATATATAGTTTCTTTATAATAGATTTGTTTAGTAATTTGAGATTTAAATACCCTAGGTTTACACTGTAGCTTAACTATTTCAGTAAGTAGACTTCTTTTGATATTTGCACAATCTTCTATCCGTTTTCGATGTTTACCTATTCTATTCTCATAGGCAATATGTTTTTAACTACATAGAAATTGTGAAATTAATCATTACATATCAATTAAATCAACTTTTTTAGAAAAGTTTTGTCCATAAAATCAACCATTTATATTCATAAAAAGTTTTTAAAATTTCAGTGTCTATCACTTTTTGGAACAATATTTGTAGATTATACTCATATTATTTATATACATCACTTCATATTTATCTCTTATGCCCTCTTGGATGTATTGATATTTATAAATTGTACATTGAATTCCTTAAAATTTGCATTGAGCTCCAGCAAATATGTTATTGGCACGTTTTCTTCGGAATCCTATTCAATGGTTATGCACTGCGATCTTCAGTTCTATTAATAATAATTATGAATACGAACACTCATTGAAATAAGAACCCGACCTTAAAAAATAAGTTGAAATATATTTTATCAAATTTAGCGATTATACCGTGGCTTACCTTCTAGTTCGGTGTGTTGACCTCTAAGTGTGAGTATGTTTACTAGATGCGAGTAAATCCAAATCCCACTAGTTATAAAGTGAGGGTCTGTTCATAGACCAATTCGAATAATGGATATGTTCTATTGTGTCTTCGTTTAATGCTATATGTTTGTGCCTATATATTTCAAGAGCTTCTGAGGTGTTGAGTTTACTGTCTTTATTTTGTTTATCTAAAATTTCCAGTGTTTGTTCTAAGGAACATGTTTATGATTCTCATCTAATAATTGTTTAGCATAAGCAGATTTTAATCGTTTTAGATTATCTATCTGTAGTGTGTTCATTGTAACTCTGCTTAAATTGTCGACCTGTTTGTCCGATGTATATTTTATTGCAATCTGTGCTGCGCTTAGAAATAATCACCGAAATAATTTATTGGACTTTAACATTTTACAACGAAATAATTTCTGCGCTTAGGAATTATTCATTGGAATAATTTATTGGACTTTAAACTTTTTCATTAATAATCAAGCTATTATAATGTCATTGACAATCTATCTATTAGTAATTGATATAAAAAACATTTTGTACGAGGGTCAGTAACATAATCCTACGTGTGCTCATATTTCCAAAAGAATTATCGGAAATAAACTGTTATTAACTCTGATATCTGCGAACATTATTTATATTAATAAGAAACTACATCGTCCTTCACTCTCTGCCCTGAGGATAAAGATTAGTGCTCATTGATCGACTGATTGCAGCTAGAGGGAATCGACGTGATATAAATTTAGTATAGACTTTATGTTTATACAAAGCGCCCAACAAACAATCGTAACACGCGGACCCGCTATAATATCATAAACTTGATGTCTGTGTATGTAAAGGTTACGTATTTTTTATTATACTTCTTGTCATTCTCTTTTGGTGTTATATTCATTATCTCTGTTTCATTCTTCTTCTTCTTTCGTATTTTCTGTTTTTCTAATAATTCTAAAATTGTACTTCTTTTATATCCATTATTTGTAGTGATTTAAAGTATGGTTTCCAGATTTTGTTTATAGCTTTTATCATTCATTGGAACATTCAACATCCCGTGGATCATATTGTTAAAAGACGCAATTTTCTGATTAAATGGATGATTACAATTGCTACTTATGACTAGGGTCAGGTTTTTTAGGTGCGCACCTTTTCTCGTAGGGTAAATTAAAGCTCTTCGGAAAGATACCACAGTGTGAGATTTTATCTATAGTCGAGAATGGAGACATTTTTGTAGCACCTTTTTTCCTTTTTTTGGTATCTTTTACCCCTTTTTTCTCAACAGTGCCCATAATCCCCTTTCTTCCCCTTTTTCATATACTGTAGCTTATCAATATTCTTCTAGAGTGCATTTTATCATTATAAAGCGTTATGAATGACTTGTGAGTTTCATTCCATTTTACTTCCAGTAAAAGCGGGACTGAAAGCACACCTGCAACAACAGAAAATGATACGTGTGTGCGTGCAAACCCTCTTTCTCTCACTTTGCCGAAACAAATAGTTCCCTACAATGGAAATGCATATTTCATTCCATCAACAATAATATTGTGTGTGCGCGTAAATCCTCTTTCACTTTGCCGAAACAAATAGCTTGCTACAATGGAAATGCGTATTTCATTCCACCAAATTATAATTTATTATAAAAAAAATATTGTGTATACGCAAATCCTCTTTCTCTCACTTCCATCTTCTTGACTTCACCAGTCAGTAGTCTGTTGATCGTGAGTGCAAATCTGTGATTAAATGAGTGTATTTTTGCCATGCCTAAGGTGTCCAGAGCCCGGTTATTTTCTCTGTCTCAGGAATTCATACAAGATTCCGTAGAAACAGATGGAACTGTAATACGGTGTAGCATTTGCGATTCAGGAATTTTGTTAGATGAAAAACACCAGCGAGACCGCATCAAACAACACATTTCCACTTCTAAGCATCAAAAGAACAAGACACTTCAAGCAAATAAATCGCGACAACCTTTATTACGGAATGCGATTGAACAGTGTTCATCGAAAACTCAAAATTTGAAGAAATTCAACATTGATTTATGTGCTGCTCTTACACAAGCGGGAATTCCACTCAATAAGGTAAACCATCCGACTTTCAAAGGATTCCTTGAAAAATACACAAAGATGTCAGTGCCTGATGAGAGTACTATAAGAAGAAACTACATGGAGCCTGTTTACCAAGAAACCATAAAAACCATCAAGGAGAAAGTGACTGATTGTGATGTGGGAATCATATTGGATGAAACTACAGACTCAATGGAACGATATGTTTTGAACATTTTAGTTTTTCCCCTATCAGGGGAGAACGTTAAGCCCATGTTGTTTAAAATGTACGAACTGGAGAAAGCCAACGCCAGTACAGTAATGCAATCAATCATGGACTTCTGTCAAAACCTGTGGCCAAGTGGTATCCCATTTGAAAAACTTCTTCTGGTGGTTACAGACCAGGCTCCATACATGGTTTCTGCAATTAACCAATTGAAACCTTTGTTCCCTAAGTTAAAGCATGTGGCATGCCTAGTCCATGCCCTTCACAGGGTTTGTGAAACCATAAGGAATGAATACGACATTGCAAATGAATACATCTCTGCCCTGAAGAAGATTCTACAGAAAGCTCCGAGTCGTGTTGTTGCCTGCAAGGAAATCACTGGCCTCCCCCTTCCAAAATTCCCGGTCATTACTCGCTGGGGATCATGGATTCAGTGTACTGTTATGTTGTGTGAGAATTTTGACAAGATTAAGGATTTTGTGCTTTCATTGGATCCAGCAGACGCAGGTGCGATTTCCAAGGCCCAACAACTTCTGCTACCGGAAAAAATACAGAATTTGGAGACAGAACTATTTTGTGTCCAGGTTACAAGTACTTGACTGCAGCTATCAAACAATTGGAAGAACAAGGTCTCAAAAAGGAAAAACAATGGGATATTTTCACTTCAGTGAGGGACCAGTTAGAGGGCTTTGCTAAAGACAA
Source organism: Ectobius pallidus (assembly GCA_964059195.1). NCBI lineage: Eukaryota > Metazoa > Arthropoda > Insecta > Blattodea > Ectobiidae > Ectobius > Ectobius pallidus. Next base: position 58,396,229 of record CAXKWD010000005.1, read on the forward strand.
ACTTGAGTCTAGTCTTCAGAAAAATCCGGATGTTGAGGAATTTGCCACATGTGTAGAGTTGCCATTCCGAGTGAATACAAAGTTTGCCCCACTGGTTTCTGTGGATGTCGAAAGAAGCTTTAGCATGTACAAAGACATTCTATGTCCTAATAGAAACAGGCTTATTTTTAAAAATGTAGAGATGCTCAATGTCTTGAAGTACAACAGCTTCCTGTATTTTACTGTTTCTGGTGAGTGATGATTTGATGTGTTTTTTCGCAACTCAATAACTGTTAATAGAAGATAGATTTTTTTGAATTACTTGAGTAAAACAGCACCTTTTTGTCCCCTTTTTTACCTTATTTTAGCACCTTTTCCCTTCCTTTTTTCATATAAAATTTGCACCTAAAAATCCTAACCCTGCTTATGACACTGTCTTTATATGTCAGTTTGCTATAAACGCCAAAAGATATGCTGTTATTTCTTCTATTTATACTTATGTCTAAATAGTTTAGAGTTTGTTGTTGTTCTTTCTCATACGTAAATTCCAGGTTTCTGTGAATGTTATTAAAATTTGTTAATATTTTGTTAATTGTTTTTTCTTTGCATATCAAAATGATTTTATCCATATATCTTTGGTATAATTTAATATTATGCTTCTTGATTAGAGTTTATCTATTGCATTTTCTTCCAAGTTCTGAAGAAAAATTTCTGCTATTGTACCGGATATGGGGTGTCCCATTGCTACTAGTTTTTCGTATGTAGGTGTCATTATTGAAAGTGAAATAGTTCTGTTGTAGAACTGTATTTGTTAATTTTACTATTTGTTCTAATACAATCGGATTCTCTTTGTTCTGATCTAGCTTGTTTTCTATTATCTGTATCACTTCATTTGTCGCTATGTTTGTATTAGGTTCTTTACATCTAATGAGATAAGTATTTCTTCATCCTTTATTGTCATAATTTTATACTATTAACTAGATCTATTAAATTTATGATTGTATACATATATTTTTTTTATCTTCATTTTTTGTTTCAATATCTTATTTGTTTTTGATATTTTATTTTCAGGTGCATTTTTTAAATTCACTACTGGTCTAATTTGTTCATTTTGTTTGTGTGTTTTGTGTGCTCTGAGAATGGGTGGTTTTGGATTCATATTTAATTTATCTTTTATACCTTTACTATTTAGAATTAGTCCTGAATCTGTCATTTTTTTTTTTTAGATTTAGTTGAAATTTATCAGTGCGATTGGTGATTATCTTTTCTATGTTATTACCCTCAATGAGTTTTAAAAATATATTTCTCATTCTTGATTAGGACAATGTGTTTCCTTTGTCTGCATTTTAGTGTTTAATATTGTTTTCCTTATTTATTGCTCAGGTTCCTTATTGATTGGTTGCCTAGTCCTGATGGGTTTTGTTGGTTTCTATTGTGAAGTGTGTCTTTAATCTTCATGGCTATTTTATTTCTTATTTCGTTCTGTCTAGCTAAAGAAAGAAGTGTAATCGCTGTTTCTGCATTTATGATATTGGTCTCTAGAGCTTCCTTGTTATTTATCATAAAGTTATGTTTATAACCCAATTCTAATGTCTTCACTTTGTCCTCATCTAGCTCCAAGTCCGTCACACTCAGGGTTCGTGCAAGCTCCAGTTATAATATTTAGCATATTGGTTTATTTCATTTGAATGCCCGCTCATTTTCTACATGTGGTACATGCATGAATAGTGACGTATGCCAGTCCTAGTATCAGCATTTTGTGATTGCACCATTGTTACATCAGCTAGCAGGTATTTTAAGCTTCTACGATCACACCTGCTTAGCGTGGCTTCAGTCTACAGTTAGATTTCTCACCGGACAGCTCGTCTCGGAGTATCCAGCATTCGCGGGTTTTTTAAGCAATCGTGTGTCTTAGGCTTAACACTAGACAATTCACAGCAAATTTTAAGTTTCTTCTTACAGAAACTAAGAAAACACCTTTCAAGCAGTATTTTAGTTGCATTATTCGCAATTATCTCGTTAATCTGAAATATTATTTAAGATTATTGCTTAATTTATTGTTGGTTTACATCTGAACAGCAATCATTAGAATTCTAGCAATATCTATTATTAACCAATTAGCAATCTCTGCATCCTAACACGTGTGTTTCACGACAATTTATAATTGTGCCATTTATGTAACTATACAAGTTAAATATTCAATATTATTCAGTTCTAATTAAATATTGTTTACTTCAAGAGTTATTTCGTGTGTACAATAAAGTTTCCCGTCGTTTTAGGACATATTATAGTTGCTTCACGGTAAGATTCGTGGATCCTTGTATCCATGCATATCCTATGATCCACTGCTCTCCATTTTATGCCTAAAATTTAAGCTTGTCCTCCACTACCTAGTACCAAAGGCTAGGTCTAAAGTTTTCACAGTTTTCTTCCATCTGGTAGTTCCGTTCGGTACGGATCCCTTACACTCAGTATCTAGGATAGAAGTCGATTTTTGGGTTGTCTCCTTTCCGGTGAATTTCATATGTTTCTATGTTGATTTTTCTTGTTTGAGTTTATCATTTTTTTTTTAGTACAGTAATGTATTTTATTTCTAACTCATGATTTTATTTATTATTTATTTTTCTGAACATTTCAGTCCATTAATTTCTAAGAATTCTACTTGCCTACAGAAGCAATTTAAGGGATTGTGCATAAAGGAAGTATTTTTATACATATACATTAATTTATTTTCGTTGCTAATTCATGGTTGTTCTAAAGTAGTCTTAGGTATCACATTTTGTGGCTTATATTAAGTTGGACATGGTTGGGTGTCAAATTGAGTTTTTTAAACGTCGTACTGAATCTGATATTAGCAATGGTTTTGAGTAATTTCCTTTTCGTGTTCGTAAACATATTAATGATTTTAGATTGGTTTGCTTTATCAATTTTAATAAATTTCATTTTGACCAATGAGGGATATTCAGAGTTAGTATAAGCTTCTTCCACCTTATAACCTCATATCTGTAGATTACGAATATCCTAAATGAGGAAATTTGCCAATAACATTTACAAGTTGCTCCCTATAAAATTTATTTTAATGTTTCGATGCACCAACATACTTTTCATTATACAAGTACTTTTTACTTTTTATCTGCTGTTAGGAAACATGTACTCCTTTTTGAACATGTTTAACATTTTCTTATATATAAACTATTGCTCCTGGTATTTGTAAATAATAGTTATTTTGGAACTAAAATTCCCTATGCCCATGAGGCAGCATAATGTAATATATTATGAATACACAACGAATTTTACTAAAATATCTGTTTATGTAGTTCCAGGTTTAATATAAATTGTTAAGACTATATAGCCCCAATTATCATCTCAATATGAGTTTATGTATAATTTATCAGGATATTCGATGACTGAAGGGCTATGATTGAAAATAACATAACATATTAGCTTCTGAAACAATTAATACCCAGCACAGACATTTAATTTAATTTAATATATATAATATAGTACAACCCCAAAGAGCAAAGCTCATTGGAGGGGTGACATAAATACATTGGTTCTAAAACATACTACAATTATCTTACAATTATAAAACATACTACAATTATCTTATGGCTAAAACAAATTCACTAGTGACAATACTACAAAATACAAAACAAACAAACAAAAAAATTGAAATATACTAACCAATTTTGAAATATGCATTTTTTGTATGATTTCCGGAAATATATTATAACTATCCTACTGACTAAAGTACACATCTAAAAAATATGATAATGCTTTTGGTTTAAAATTTCTAATGGAACTGGAATATATCACTAGTATGGGTTCTAAAGGGAACAGTAAACATAATTTTAATCGCTCTATTTGGAATTACTTCTAGCTCATGAAATAGGCCTTTTCTACAATTCCCCCATATGATGTTCATATAAGTAAGATGACTATGGATTAAAGAAAAATATACCATTTTAAGAAATTGACTGGACATTCCTGAAAGACGTAATCTGTTTATAATGCCGACTACTGGGAGAATTTTCTTCTTAATTTTGGTTAATTTGATATTCCCAAGAAAGGATACTGTCAATATTTAGTCCTAAAAAAGAAAGAAATTTCTCTCTATTGTCTTATTATTTATGTTTAAGTTTATATTGGTTTGAAGTCTGTGCGATCGCTTGTGAAAGAATATGAATTTAGTTTTATCTTCGTTTATTGTTAATTTATTGTAGTTAAACCAATTGATTAGGTCATTCATGTCATGTTGCATTTCATATGTTAAGTCTTCTTCTGTTCGTCCTGTATAGAAAATATTTGTGTCATCGGCATACAAAAGCATTTTACCAAACAATTTTAAATTAAACAAATCGTTTACATATATATTGAAGAGGAGTGGACTCAGGATATATCCTTGAGGTACTCCACACTTAATAGATGCTATTTCACTATTGTATTGATGTACACTAACGTATTGTTTTCGATTACTCAAATAACTTTCAAACCATGGTAACGATAATCCTCTTATCCCTGCGTAATTCAATTTCTCTAGTAATAAATCATAGTCTACAGTGTCAAAAGCTTTTCTTAGGTCCAAGAATAACCCTGATGTTAAGCTATTTCCGTCAACTGATTTTTGTATTTGAACAAGAATGTCAAATAGAGCAGTGGCTGTACTGCTTTTTGAAGTAAACCCATATTGCGTGGGATGAAAGAATGTATTGCTATGTAAAAAGTTTTGTAGTCTTATTTTAACAACTTTGTAATATTGTTGGCATTCTTTAAATTGTAAATATTTTCTGTACTCCCCTATGTTGATTTAAAATTTCCGATCTCGCCCTGATTCTAGTACAATCTTGGATTCACTTGTTTTCCGTGACGTATTGCTTTAGGGTTTGAAATTTTCCCGTACTGTGGCGCTCGCGGCGTCTCAGAGGTTTCCTGGTGGGTTGTGGCGAACTAGCTGAGTTAGTCGTTGTTGGGTGCAGCTTTATATAATGTAGTGTTCTGGGACAAGGATCTGCTTCTCCGTTCACCAGGATGTACCGAAGTAAGTGAAATACCAAAGTCATGGTTATGTTCATATGATAGAGTCATTCTTGCGTAGTAAAACCCTTCGCATTTTTCTGTTAGTCATAATGTCGGATTCTAGTCACGCATATAGCGGAGGCCATTTTACAGATGAAATCGCTTGCTAATGAAATCACAGAAAACTTAGAATTGTTATCGGGCGGGTTCCCGTATAATTCCCTTAACTTTAACCTCGTCACAAGACATCAAAGTGTAGCTTTGTCAACTATCATTCTATTCATAAGAAGGTTGTTATTAACTTAGTGTTTGAAATTAGACGAAGGACTGGTTCTCACGAGAAATATTTTGATGCAAGGTTAAGATATTTTTGGTTCTTAGATGATTTGTCATTCTTGCGTATATCATGCAGCTTAAGCAATCTAGACACTGCGAGTATGTATTTGCGTAATGTTAAAGGTGGTACGTTGATCGTATGTTTTGCGGTCATTGATTTATATTTTCTACTGAACCGTGGTTGCTTGTGTAATCCCTTTTTCTCACGCTTATTTTTATGCTAAATTCATGTTGGTATTATTTCTAGATCTTGTTTCTACCAGTAATTAATTATTATTCTAAATATTGCATTATAAAGGTTTGAAGGCCTATAACATTTATACATAACCTTGCATATTGGAACTTTGTTTGTACCAAACTAAGCTAACTGTAATTAATTATTATTCTAAAGAGATTGCATACATATTGCATTATAAAGGTTTGAAGGCCTATAGCATTTCATACTTAACCTTGCATATTGGAACTTTGATTGTGCCAAACTAAGTTAATAGAAATTAATTATTATTCTAAAGAGAGTGCATTCATATTGCATTATAAAGGTTTGAAGGCCTATAGCATTTCATACTTAACCTTGCATATTGGAACTTTGATTGTGCCAAACTAAGTTGATAGAAATTAATTATTGTTTTAAAGAGATTGCATACATATTGCATTATAAAGGTTTGAAGGCCTATAGCATTTATACATAACCTTGCATATTGAAACTTTGTTTGTACCAAACTAAGCTAACTGTAATTAATTATTATTCTAAAGAGATTACATAAATTTTGCATTATAAAGGTTTGAAGACCTATAGCATTTCATACATAACCTTGCATATAGGAAATTTGATTGTGCCAAACTAAGTTAATAGTAATTAATTATTATTCTAAAGACATTACATAAATTTTGCATTATAAAGGTTTGATGGCCTATAGCATTTATACATAACCTTGCATATAGGAAATTTGTTTGTACCAAACTGAGTTAACAGTAATTAATTATTATTCTAAAGAGATTGCATACATATTGCATTATAAAGGTTTGAAGGCCTATAGCATTTCATACATAACCTTGCATATAGGAAATTTGTTTGTACCTAACTGAGTTAACGGTAATTAATTATTATTCCAAGAGTTCGCATAACATTCTGTCTCTACTGTATTCTGCCTTGCTCTTCATAAAATTTGGTATCAACTTCCTTTCTAATAAATTAAAGTTATTATGGTAATATTCTTTTCATATTGAATTTTCATTGTCTCTCCGTTATTTCTATTTTGGCATTTAAAAGGCGAGCATTGAACTCTATGGTTTTTTCTTCATATTTAGATTCTGCGTTCTCTATAGGTTTGTTGTGTATCAAAAAGGATATTTCATATTCTTGGTTATTAATCATTACCTAGGGATTTCTGAATTATGCTTTCACATGGATAGTGCAGTGGATTATCATATTTACATTTTTTTTGACAATCTGGATATTGTCTATAAAAAGGAAGGCGGTAGTTCCTTCCGATGTGATAGTGTGAAAACAAGTCCCTCGATTACCAAATTCAAGGAAGGCTTGTATTATATAATGGTTTATGAGCATTATAGGTCTTAATAGTTTTAGTGTATGAGATTATTGGTGTGCTTTTTGACTATCGTCTTCGAGAACTGTAACTGTGAATGTTCTCACATAAGAATGTTTGTACTTAAGAATTATACAATCTAAAGTCTATACTATTGTTATGGTATTCAGGTGGATATAGGAGCTTTCAATTTGGAAAGAGTAATTTTGAGGAAAGCATATTTGAAATTACTATTTATTGTACATTATATTTCTATTTAAGAATACATTCATTGTTGCATTGTTTATTACGTTTACTTTTGTTTCTTTGGTCCTGGCGTTTCATCCACAGTCTCCACCGTCCATGTAGAACTCTGTTCGATCTTACTACTTCTGGATAGGGCCTAGAATTTATCCCGGTGCTTCCTAAAATAACATTATTCATCTGTGGTTGTTTTCAGAGTTATCCCACCCCTGATAGCGACTAGTCCTCCTTATATGTAATTATATATTTAATTATTCTAGAATCTTACTTAGTACTTTACTTCACTTTAATTTTACTTTCTCAGTTTTCTGAATATTTTGACCCCTCACTATTTAGATATCTTCTTCACTCTTAATATAAAGCTCCTCTAATTTTTCTTAAGTCGCTACAGATGGTAGCAGATTTCCCCTTTTCTTCTATGCGGACGGTGGAGGGATGCGCCATCTAGTCGCATCAGTTTATCAGTACAATTCGTAGGACGTGGCAATTTTTTTCTTCTCAGTAATTTTTTTTTCCTGTTGCTTGATCATCATGGGTTACAATACCTTGTCATTTGATCTATTGCGGAAAAATGAACTGGTATGAGAAATCCGTGCTAGAGGTGTGTCAGTCTCGGAGGATATGGACGTTCCTACCTTGCTTTCTCTGCTTAGAGATATTGCCTCTAATGAACCTAATTATGCTCGGCCTTTGTCTGCGGATGAGCTAGCGACTCAAATGTCGTCCCTTAAACAAAAGATTTCTGAGCTGGTTAATGTAGGTAGTGACCTATTTTTGGATTCTGAAGCTTCTTGCAAACAAAAAAGACGGTTACGCCATAGGCTGTGGCATGTGCAGAACCGCCTTTCTGGACTCTTGGAGATGCCGAATACACGGGAACACGTTTCCGTGTTGGAGGATCTCCAACAGAGGGTTCAAGGCTTGTTGTCGGTCTTTGAAACCGAAGTTGCTGAGTTAATAGATACTACTTCTGTTTCCTCGCCTACGCATGTTCTGGACCAACCTAACCCTCCGGTTGACGCTATGCCTGATCTTAGTTCGCATTCTGTTTGCCTGTCTTCTCCAGCTCCACGTAATCCACAGCCAGTTGGCCCTGTAGCTTTGGATTCGGCCTTTGCTTCTCTCAGAATACCCCACCCGCTACAAAGGATTATAGATAGGCAACCCATGTTTGTAGTTACCCAGGTATCTGAGGTTATGGACTTCTTAAGGTTCATGATAAATCTTTTACAGCAAGCGAGATGCTTTAGAATTAAGGATGAGGTGGTTCTTCAACTATTGCTGGGGGTAGTTTCCGGTAGGGTTCTAGATATCCTGGCCCGTGTTATTAGTCTGGGCCAGTCGTCTGAATTTCATTCCCAAGTTCTGTCAGAGTTCATTCTATTTTCGTCCGCAAAGGGCTGGAGAGCCTCTTTCAAAGTTCATTTAAGATATCCGTTTGCATGCTGATGTGTTCCAAATTTCTGACTCTGAGGCTCAGATAGTTCAGGTAGTTATTTCGGGTTTGCACCCGGAGGTGAGGTCTTGCCTCACTTTTGCTTGCAAACCGTGTACCTTTGACCAGTTGTTTGAGCTTGTCGGTCATGTTGCCGAAGTTCAGTGTTCTGATATCCGCAGGCTGATATCTAATCCTGCTAGCCAGCGCTTCCGACCCAGTTATAATAATTCTTCTCAGATAAATTCTCGTCCTAGTCCCGTTGGTATGCGGCCTGATTCTTACAATAGCAGACCCCAGCCTCCTCAGAGACAGGTTTTTAGGCAGGTAGCTCCGCCTCCCTCTAATTTGGGTAATGCTGGTTCTAATGGACAGTTTGGGGAGAATAGGCCTACTTCGGGTTCTAATCCTAGACCTTTGTTACATGAAGTTTTTGAACAATCTGCAGACCGTAGGTCATCTCCGCGTCCTGACCCTCGATCTTGCTTTGCTTGCCATGAAGTAGGACACTTAATCAGAAATTGTCCTTCTCGCCCTTCCCCTAGGACGGGACAGCAGAGGAATTCCCCCTTGGACTCTCGGGGGTCTGTTGGCAATTCCCGGCGCTCTTGACTAGACGTTTCCTTTCCCATTAGCTTTGTGGGAAGATCATGTAGGGAGCAGGATTCATTGTTGTTTTCTAGCATGGGTTGTAGAGCTAGGAAACCTACGTTTCTTCCCATGCTGGACGTTTTGATTAACAAAAAGCCCATCATCGCGCTTATTGACTCTGGGGCGGTGGCCTCATGTATTGACCTGTCCACCTTAAATTCTTTGGGGATTTCCGAAAAGGATATTTCACCATACAAGTGCCCCATTGTTTCAGCTGATGGTTCCTCCTTACACATGTTGGGAGTGATTTTCCTCACCTTGAAGATTCATAAGTTTTCTTGGAAAACACCATTTATGGTGCTTTCATCTCTTATTTGTCCTGTCATTTTGGGGGTCGACTTTGCTCGCTTTGCCGGTCTTATTCTTGACCTTCAACAGGGGTTTTTGTACTTCAGGTTTGCTCCCGATCATAAGGTTAAAATTTGTTTTCCCAGTGGTAATTGGGATGGTAAGATAGCCAATTCTGTGGAGTTGTCTCCCTATACCCTCTCACAAGAGAAACCAGTTATTGATTTGGACCATTTGGCTGGGGATCGGAGAGAACTAGTTTAGAGCTTGATTAACGAATACCCTCAAGTCTTAACTGATCGTTTAGGTGAGACTACAGTTATTGAATACGAGATCTAACTTAAAGATCACCCACCCGTGCGCTTGCCACCGTATCGCATGACTCCTCACAAATTGAAGGTTATGCATCAACAGATAAATGATATGCTTGAGGAAGGCATAATTCGACCTTCGGTTTCCACCTACTCTAGTCCGATCTTCCTTGTACCCAAAGACAGGGACGACTTTCGGCCTGTCATTGATTACCAGGTGTTGAATCAACGTATCCACATTGAAGCCATGCCGCTTCTGGACATTCATTCTGCCACCCATTGCTTTGCTGGGGCCCGTGTCTTTTCTTCATTAGATCTTAACAGCGCCTATTACCATATCCCGTTAAAGGAGTCCTCTCGTCCAGTCACTGCCTTTTCCACTGACTGGAATCATTTCGAGTTCTGTCGCCTCCCCTTCGGGTTGACCACTGGCGCCCAGGTGTTTTCTCGTCTCCTCGACAAGATATTTTCTGACATAAAATTTGACTACGTGTATCATTATCTTGATGACCTCGTAGTCTATAGTAAGGACTTCGATTCTCATCTCCAGCATCTTCGGGAAGTCTTTAGACGGTTGAGGGAAGCGGGTCTTACGGTTAAGCCGTCCAAAGTTCAGTTTGCCAGACCGCAGTTGTCATTCATCGGACATATCATCTCTCCCCAAGGAGTCTCCATAGATCCGGAACGCACGGTAGCCATTCGGAATTTTCCGAGGCCTACCAATGTCAAGGCGGTCGCGCGTTTTGTCGGCATGCTGAATTTTTTTCTAAGTTCATTCATAACTTTTCTTCCAGAGCAGCCCCTCTTAATCGTCTGCGTGGAAAAGGTGTCCCCTTTTCCTGTGCTGATCTTCAGCAGAAAGCCTTCGATGATCTGAAGTTGGCTATAATGAACCCTCCCATTCTGGCTATGGCCGATTTTTCTAAACCGTTCATAGTCCAGACTGATGCTTCTTCATTAGGGTTGGAGCTGTTTTGTTGCAGGAGTTTCCAGAGGGACGTAAGCCCATTGCTTACGCATCTAGGTCCCTTTCTAAGCAAGAGCAAGCATTCTCCGTCTATGAGATGGAGGCTTTTGCCGTGCTGTTCGCCTTGGAGAAATTCAAGATGTATGTGGAGCATGTCAAATTCACACTGAATGCGACAACCTGGCCTTGTCGTGGTGCTTAGGCTCTCCTCGTAAAATTGGCAGGTTGGCACGCTGGGCGGTGCGCTTATCCGCGTTCAAGTTTACTTGTGTGCACATTAAAAGTTCGGAGAACATCTTGGCGGATTCCCTGTCCCGTATGTTCGAAGAGTATCCGAATAATCAGGATGAGGTTGTCGATTCAGTCCATTCGCTCTCATCTTCTCTTTTGCATGCGATTGCCCCTTTAACTACTAATATCCCTTTAGCCTTCTCTGATATTTATAAATACCAAGTGTTGGATCCTGTTCTTGCCGCTATTATTTCCAGACTTAAAGATGGTGAGTCGGTGGGTGATTATCGACTATCGGGTGATATCCTTCAAATTCTTTTGGGTAAGCGGCGTAGACCGAGTATTGTTTTACCTGCCATACTTCAGGACATGGTTTTCAGGTATTTTCACGAGTTGACTGTTGGTGGTCACCTGGGTATCAATAAAACTCTTGGGAAGATTAAAGTTTGCTTTTGGTGGGAAGGGATGTTGCAGGACATTCGTCGTCGTGTGAAGGCCTGCCATCTTCGTGCCATGTCTAAACCTGCTTTGAATGCCCGTATTGGCGAGTTGGCTTCTTCAGTCCCTCAAAGACCTTTTGAAAGATTCTTCATTGACTTTTTAGGCAAACTGCCTAGATCTTCTAAGGGCAACTCTTTCATCCTGGTGGTTGTCGACGCCTTTTCTAAGTTCATCTGGCTTTTCCCGCTTCGGGATTCTCGAACTGAGATAGTGACCCAAGCTCTTTCATCCATCTTTCAGGTGTTTGGTGTTTGTCAGTCTCTGTTCTCTGACAACGCCCCTTAGTTTGTCTAAGGTCTTCAAGAATTTCTGTTTTCGCCTGGGGGTTCAGCACATTACGACCACTCCCTACTACCCGTATCCCTCCCATGCTGAGAGAGTGATGCGCAACTTGAAGAATGCTCTTATTGACTATCATCATGATGACTACACTATCTGGGATCGGGATTTGCCATTGTTGCAATTCGCCATTAATACGGCAAGACATGAGAGCCATGGACACACTCCCTTCTCTCTTCTTTTCAATTTTCAACCTAACAATCCGTTGAGACCCTTTGGAAGATTTCGGATCTGTTGCCCGATTCTTCTTCTCCGGAACAGATCACTCAAGTTTGGAAATCGGCGGCCCGTAATTTCGTTTGGCACATCGTCGTAGGGCCTTACGCCACAACAAAGGGAGGAGACCATGCATGTTTAAGGTTGGAGATTGGGTGATGTGCAAGAATTTCCCTATTAGCAAGGCTGGTGAACAGTTCACTAAGAAACTGGCCCCCCGTTTTGTTGGTCCCTACGAAATCATTAGAATTTTGCATAATGGCTTAACCTGTCTCTTACAGCACCGTGAGCACCAATCTATCCACCGATGCCATGCTACGCAAATGAAACTGTTTAATCCTTCATTTTCAGGTGCTGACGCTGATGATGATGCTGGAATTTAATGCTGTCACATACTTCCTTCTTTGAATTTGGATATTTTTTGTTTAATATGTTTTTGGTGTCTTGGATGTTTTATCTCTAGTGTGTGTGAGTTGCTCCCATTAACTCTGGTTCTTTATCAAGTAAAAATTTATGTGGCCTAGTTGTATGAGCCGTGTTGCCTTTTTTCTTAACCATGACTTTTTCACTTATCGGTCTCCTGGTGGGCGAATCCTCACTCCCTTCTGGAGTGTATATATATTTTGTAAGCATTGTTCCTTTGTCCTATAAAGGTCAAAATTTTCTGCGCTCAACAACTTCTGCATGGATCTCCCCGTGTATATATCTTTAAATGTATTTTTTTTATGTCTTGTTTAATGTAAAAAAATTAAATAAAGATAATAAATAAAAGAGAAAGTAATTTCTTCAACAAATAGGAGAAATGATAAAATTAGAGAATAAAATTTCTAAATTTCAAAAAAGAATATAATGTAACCCTTAAGCTAGACGATTTATACAAAAGCAAACATTGAGAAAATGATTGTTGAATGGTTATATGAACCATGTAAATTAGTGGCTACTTGAGATTGCCACTGAGCATAAATGAAAATTAGAGGAAGTAATACAGTTATTAAATTGTGAAGGAAATCATAAAGGACATGTTTATTTGGTGTTTAAGTGCATTCATCAGGGTTGAATTAAAAATTTGCACATAGATTCTAAATAACACTCGGTTAAAGGACTAACCCCTCATCAAGAAAGAAGAATATGTTAAGTTATTCTAAAAAAGGAAACCGCCATAAGAAATTTGGACTAAAAATTTATATGAAACGACAAGTGAAAATAAAAAAGGACCTACTGGAATTACTTGGGATCGGCAACTCACACTGTGTGCCCCCCCTTTATTATGGAAGATACTGTGCGCGGTGCATTATGTTTCAGTGTATGTTGGATGCTGGAGCCTGATTTCTTCCGTGCGGGCGTGAGGTACCTTCGTCTGCTTGGATGGTACAGAGGCCATCACCGAGAAGGCTTCTCGGACTTGATTTTGCCATCATGTGTGGCCGGGTGGCTCTCTTTTCTTCATATGTATGCTCATTCTTCCTTGTGGCTGCTCCGCTCCCATCACTCTGTGCCTATCTGCCTGGAGATAAACAAGGTATCTCTTGTGTCGTGTGGAGATTAAATGAGGACATCTCTACCAGCCTGCTGAAGATCAAACTCAGAGATCTTTAGTCTTGTAGTGTTTGGAGATTATATAAAGACATCTCTGACATCTTCCTTCAGATAATAAGCGCCAGTTCTTCCCTAACTTGACATTCTCACTACGCTATTAATATAAATATTGTATTCCTGCTACTGTTTGTGGACAGCAGTTCTTAGAATATTGGGCCCTGTAAAAAAAAAGGAATTCCTTAAATTCTGGATTTGACTAATGGATCATTTTCTGAAACGATGGACATTAATCATGCCTATTATCTATTTCGGCACGGTACAGTTGAAATGTAGTATGGACACGTGCCTGTTTACTGATAGTGGTAGTGGGAATAATTGCTCACTCATGTGTGAAGTGCTATTTTGGGCCCTGAAACATAATCGGATATTTCAAAAAAGAAATAGGAGGAGAAATCTTGATCCTCATAAACATTTTCGGATTTGAGTAGATTTTCTTGCTGCATTCAATATGCATATTTAGGATTCATATAAAGGTTAAATGTATCTCTCTTGAAATTTTTGTGTTAATTTAATTAAATATTGACATAGTTAGCATTTCTTGTGAGGGTTATTTGAATTTAATTTGGCAGATCCATATTTAATTTTGTGTGTGTTTGCAATGGATGATATTTATAAGTGTGAGTGTTAGTTTTTGAAAATAGGCCTGTTTTTATATTATGGTGTTAATCAAGCGATTTATAGGTACTCAGATAATACTATTTATGATAAGGGTGTTTATTGTTGAATGTTTGTGTTAAAATTAACACCCAGTGTGTCCTAGGGAAGTTTACAATTGATGTAAGAATTTTGAAAAACAAGCTTTGATAGTGAGGTTGAAATATTTTTCCTCGCGTTACTTTTCTTGAGGGCCAGTTCTTCCGGCCAGACGGGGAGGGTTGTTATATTGTTGGCATTCTTTAAATTGTAAATATTTTCTGTACTCCCCTATGTTGATTTAAAATTTCCGATCTCGCCCTGATTCTAGTACAATCTTGGATTCACTTGTTTTCCGTGACGTATTGCTTTAGGGTTTGAAATTTTCCCGTACTGTGGCGCTCGCGGCGTGTCAGAGGTTTCCTGGTGGGTTGTGGCGAACTAGCTGAGTTAGTCGTTGTTGGGTGCAGCTTTATATAATGTAGTGTTCTGGGATTAAGGATCTGCTTCTCCATTCACCAGGATGTACCGAAGTAAGTGAAATACCAAAGTCATGGTTATGTTCATATGATAGAGTCATTCTTGCGTAGTAAATCCCTTCGCATTTTTCTGTTAGTCATAATGTCGGATTCTAGTCATGCATATAGCGGAGGCCATTTTACAGATGAAATCGCTTGCTAATGAAATCACAGAAAACTTAGAATTGTTATCGGGCGGGTTCCCGTATGATTCCCTTAACTTTAACCTCGTCACAAGACATCAAAGTGTAGCTTTGTCAACTATCATTCTATTCATATGAAGGTTGTTATTAACTTAGTGTTTGAAATTAGACGAAGGACTGGTTCTCACGAGAAATATTTTGATGCAAGGTTAAGATATTTTTGGTTCTTAGATGATTTGTCATTCTTGCGTATATCATGCAGCTTAAGCAATCTAGACACTGCGAGTATGTATTTGTGTAATGTTAAAGGTGGTACGTTGTTCGTATGTTTTGCGGTCATTGAATTATATTTTCTACTGAACCGTGGTTGCTTGTGTAATCCCTTTTTCTCACGCTTATTTTTATGCTAAATTCATGTTGGTATTATTTCTAGATCTTGTTTCTGCCAGTAATTAATTATTATTCTAAATATTGCATTATAAAGGTTTGGAGGCCTATCGCATTTATACATAACCTTGCATATTGGAACTTTGTTTGTACCAAACTAAGCTAACTGTAATTAATTATTATTCTAAAGAGATTGCATACATATTGCATTATAAAGGTTTGAAGGCCTATAGCATGTATACATAACCTTGCATATTGAAACTTTGTTTGTACCAAACTAAGTTAACTGTAATTAATTATTATTCTAAAGAGAGTGCATTCGTATTGCATTATAAAGGTTTGAAGGCCTATAGCATTTCATACTTAACCTTGCATATTGGAACTTTGATTGTGCCAAACTAAGTTAATAGAAATTAATTATTGTTCTAAAGAGATTGCATACATATTGCATTATAAAGGTTTGAAGGCCTATAGCATTTATACATAACCTTGCATATTGAAGCTTTGTTTGTACCAAACTAAGCTAACTGTAATTAATTATTATTCTAAAGAGATTACATAAATTTTGCATTATAAAGGTTTGAAGACCTATAGCATTTCATACATAACCTTGCATATAGGAAATTTGATTGTGCCAAACTAAGTTAATAGTAATTAATTATTATTCTAAAGAGATTACATAAATTTTGCATTATAAAGGTTTGATGGCCTATAGCATTTATACATAACCTTGCATATAGGAAATTTGTTTGTACCAAACTGAGTTAACAGTAATTAATTATTATTCTAAAGAGATTGCATACATATTGCATTATAAAGGTTTGAAGGCCTATAGCATTTCATACATAACCTTGCATATAGGAAATTTGTTTGTACCTAACTGAGTTAACGGTAATTAATTATTATTCCAAGAGTTCGCATAACATTCTGTCTCTACTGTATTCTGCCTTGCTCTTCATAAAATTTGGTATCAACTTCCTTTCTAATAAATTAAAGTTATTATGGTAATATTCTTTTCATATTGAATTTTCATTATCTCTCCGTTATTTCTATTTTGGCATTTAAAAGGCGAGCATTGAACTCTAAGGTTTTTCCTTCATATTTAGATTCTGCGTTCTCTATAGATTTGTTGTGTATCAAAAAGGATATTTCATATTCTTGGTTATTAATCATTACCTTTGGGATTTCTGAGTTATGCTTTCGCATGGATAGTGCAGTGGATTATCATATTTACATTTTTTTTGACAATCTGGATATTGTCTATAAAAAGGAAGGCGGTAGTTCCTTCCGATGTGATAGTGTGAAAACCAGTCCCTCGATTACCAAGTTCAAGGAAGGCTTGTATTATATAATGGTTTATGAGCATTATAGGTCTTATTAGTTTTAGTGTATGAGATTATTGGTGTGCTTTTTGACTATCGTCTTCGAGAACTGTAAATGTGAATGTTCTCACATAAGAATGTTTGTACTTAAGAATTATACAATGTAAAGTCTATACTATTGTTATGGTATTCAGGTGGATATAGGAGTTTTCAATTTGGAAATAGTAATTTTGAGAAAAGCATA
The DNA here is from genome assembly GCA_964059195.1 of Ectobius pallidus. Classification (NCBI taxonomy): domain Eukaryota; kingdom Metazoa; phylum Arthropoda; class Insecta; order Blattodea; family Ectobiidae; genus Ectobius; species Ectobius pallidus. The sequence goes on from CAXKWD010000005.1 coordinate 58,413,132, forward strand.
TTTGAAATTACTATTTATTGTACATTATATTTCTATTTAAGAATACATTCATTGTTGCATTGTTTATTACGTTTACTTCTGTTTCTTTGGTTCTGGCGTTTCATCCACAGTCTCCACCGTCCATGTAGAACTCTGTTCGATCTTACTACTTCTGGATAGGGCCTAGAATTTATCCCGGTGCTTCCTAAAATAACATTATTCATCTGTGGTTGGTTTCAGAGTTATTCCCCTCCCCCCTGGTAGCGACTAGTCCACCTTATATGTAATTATATATTTAAATATTCTAGAATCTTACTTAGTACTTTACTTCACTTTAATTTTACTTTCTCAGTTTTCTGAATATTTTGACCCCTCACTATTTAGATATCTTCTTCACTCTTAATATAAAGCTCCTCAAATTTTTCTTAAATCGCTACAACTTTGTCAAAGATTTTAGCCAAAACCGGTAAAATACTAATTGGTCTATAATTACTAGGGTCCTCCTTTTGAAATGGCCACTACTCTCGCAATTTTACATTTAGACGGTACAATTCCCGAGCTTAGAGAGAGATTTACAAATTGGACAATGTAGGAAGTTTGCCAAATTCTGTTGTTTTTAATAAGCTTGTTAGTAAGAAAACCATCTGTACGGTTCCCGAAGTTTTGTAGTTAACTTATTTTTTATTATTATTTTTTTATTGAATTAAAACGGCATGTTCCATTGCTTAAGGGTTGCAATACTACATGCTTTGTCTCATTAAGAAAAAACATTAAGTATATACAAGTATCTACAATGTTAGGTACATTAAATCATTAAGTTAACAGTTTCTTAGCAAATTCTAATAAATTACAATTTTGTAATAAAATTCTATCATTATACATCTGTGTTATCTAAACCTGTATTATTATTATCTATAATGAACTGAAGTCTATTGCATGTATAAAGCATTTAAATGATGTATAGTTTTTCACAATGTGTTGATCTGGAGGAACCGGCCACTGCCCGTGTTTGATTGCAATATGCTTTTTTTAAATTGTCTCTCTGTTGTTGGAGTTTACTGCATCTGTATAATAGGTGGTCTACAGTTTGGGCCTCTTGAAGACAGGAAGGAGCACGTGTCATCATTCATTATGTGGAATCTCTTCAGGTAGGATTTGTTATTCCATGTCCAGTAACTATTGCTGCGATTGGTGCTGTCATTATAATCCTTTGTCTTATTCTCTGACGAACTGATGGGAAGAAGGCCCTACAGGTAGCTCCCTTAGTCGTGTTGGTCCAATCCGCCTGCCATTTTGTTAGACCTTCTTCTTTATTTTCTCGAACTATTGCAGTTTTGGGAATTTTCGAGTATACCGGTTCTCTATCTTCTTCTCCTGCTGCTTCCTTAGCTAGCTTATCTGCCATCCCGTTACCAGCAATTCCCATATGGGCCTTTATCCATCCAAAATGTATTTTGTGATCTTTGAGTTTTCTTACCAAGTTCCTGATCTGCTCGATAAGGTAGCTGTGATTGCGGTTGTTCTGAAGTAAATCCAGGGTAATTTTACTGTCCGTATAGATTGCTACCTTGTTCTCTTCGAGTGGGATAGGTAGTTCATTGATTGCTTTAATAGCTTTTAATATCGCAATCTGTTCCGCCTGATTGTTGGAACAATCACTGAGAAGTCTGTTCTTCATGGTATGAATTAATTGTCCTCGTTTATAAAATGCTGCTGCTGCGCCTACTTTTCCGTGAATTTTACTGCCATCTTTGTAGATTTCTAACTCATATGCTAGAGAACTATTAATTTCTTCAATTGATGTTCTGTCCGCAGGATGAGGCCAGTCCTTTACTTGTAGAGGCTTGTCATAATCTACACGGAAATCTTTACTTCGATGAGTTGCTTCATAGATCTTTACAGATTATGTCACTATAGGCTGAATTCCGGCAGCCATGCACGAGGCTTCAAATGACAGCGTCTTGGCCATTCTGATATTAATTAATCTTTGTATTCGCTGCAGTTTCCTTAACTTTTTCTGTGTTTGCAATGCCTCATACCAAACTGGGCAGCCGTATGTTAACATTGGGAGCAGGGCTCCTTTATAAATTGTCTTTAAGCCACAGTGCCCTAGTCCCCGTTGTAATTTCACTGCTCTACTCAAGATATTTACTACTTGTAGTGCTTTTTCTGTTATTTTGCCGATATGTTTACCAAAGTTGAATTTTTCGTTGAAGTAAATTCCTAGATATTTTAATTCTCCAACCTGTTCCAAGGCTTTGTAGTATAAAAAGATATTTGTTTTCTCAGAACGGTCTTTCTTCTTCTTTGAAATTATTAAGACCTTTGATTTACTTTCATTAAAGTCAACTTTGTTCTGGTAAGCCCAATTCTGTATTTTGTAAATATCCGAATTAGCATAATTTTCTGCTTCAAGACGAGTAGCTCCCTTGGTCAGAAGTATAAGATCATCTGCAAAGGCCAGTGCGTGTGAATGTTTTGAGTAGTTAAGATTTAACAATGAATTATACATAATGTTCCAGAAGCCAGGGCCACAACAATATCCCTGAGGGCATCCCTTGTGCACCTGCTTCATAACTTGATAAGTATTTGTATGCATTGTTGCGTATCTTTCGCTAAAATAGCTTTGTGTAAGCTTGTAGAGATTTCTTGGGCATTTTAGTTCTTTCAGATTTTGAAGTATACTAGGCCACCAGGCAGCGTCGAATGCGCCTTGTACGTCTAGACTGACCATGACAACACATTTCCGTTCTTCCAAACTTTGTGAAATGAATTGCTTTGCATCCATAGCCGCATCAATGGTTCTTCTTTGTGGAGTAAAACCGTATTGGTTGGGGTTCATTAAACTGTTTGTGAAAATTTGATGTAATATCCTTTCTATTAGCAGCTTTTCAAGGACTTTTCCTGCCACATTTATTAGGCTTATGGGTCTGTATTTAGAGACTTCTCTGCTCTGATTTCTTCCTGGTTTGATTATGGGTATTATGATTGATTTTTTCCAGAGCTTTGGGAAGCATCCCTTCGCTAAACATTCGTTGTATATTCTCGTAACGAACGAGGAGAAAAGTTCGAAGACCCTCAAAAGTATCTCACTACTAATTCCATCCTCGCCAGGGGTTTTTTTAGTGTTAAAATTTTTAATAGTGGTATATATCTCCTCTGTTGTAAAGATACTATCATCATATACTTCGGTGGGTTCCGCTACTAGTCTCCTTACTTCTCTATGATAGTCATTATCGCTCTTCTTGTTGTCCTCAGGAATAAAGTATTCCATCATATAACCTAGTGTACTTTCCAAACCTTCCGTATACGTTCCATCTGTTTTTTTTATTGTAGAAAGATTACATTGCTTTCTTATTTTCCCGGCTGATATCTTGTATGCCGCATTCCATGGGCTAGAGCCCGGCGTAGAGGTGCAAAACTGTTTCCATGACTTAGTTTTCTGTTGTTGAATATTTGATTGGTATAGATGCTTCTCTTCTAGATACCGGGTTTTCCTTTGAAGTCTTAAGTTCTCGTTGTTTTGCGTTCTTTGGTAACGCCTTCTCATGGCATTTACTTTTTTTACGGTGTACTGTTAGATTGTCATTCCACCATGGGACCGTTCTGCCTTTGGTTGGTTTTTTCCTGGATGTAGAAGTTCGAAAAGAAGATTTACATGCAGATTTTATGCAAGAAAAGAAGTGATTTATTATATCTTCTATGTTCATTTTGTTGATAACTTTTCTAATGAGTTCTTCTTCTAGTAGTTTAGGGGCGTCCGTGTTTCCTAAGTGAAACTTAGATATCAGATTCTTCAACAAGTTTGAATCGAACTTGGGAAAATCCCCTTTATTTATTATGTATTTTAATCCTCCGAAGGTTTGTTGGGAGGGTTTAATAATGGTTCGAAATTTGTTAGTTTCTATCTGGAATGTTATTATTTTATGGTCTGAAGAGCTTTCTTCCACGCCACTGTTCCACTCGTTTACCAAGCGGTCCATCGCATTATTTGATAAGGTTAAATCTACTTTACTACTGGTACTGCCTCTAATACTGTAGTTTCGAATGTCGGCAAGCCGTTGTCTTCATTGTTGACATGTAGGCAGCTAGTAACAATAAATTCTTCAAGTTTCCTACCACGGGGGTTAGTTAACTTGTCAAACCACGTCTGGCTTCGTGCACTACCAAAGCAACCCCAGGCGGCAACCGTCTAATACAGTGCCCTAATCCCAACCCGACCAACCCTCCATAAACATCTTGGGGTACAATAGCCGAAAAGGAGGCAAGGAAAATGAGCAGCACGTGCCAAAGCCTTAAGATGTGCGTTGTTGCCACAGTGGAGTTGATTTCCAAAAGTATGAAATGGTCATAATAAATAAGTAACTGTGTATCGCATAATGATTATTATATGTGTTACAACTGCTTTAGAAACCAACTGTGAAAATGTAATATTACGCATTAAGAACCCAAATGCATGTTAGTAAGTTATATCCGAGGGAATCCTAGAGTCATAAGATATTTAGAAGTTCCACAATAAATACCGCTGAGATGCATTAATTTTGCAAGGAACACTTAGGCCTACCTACAAATAAAAATGGTTTGGTTGGTTTGTTATTTATGCTGATAGTGTATCATTAATCAACTCAACCTCTAACAGAAATGAGTACCAGAAGCAATCCTGGGGGTAAAGACGGCCGGTGCGTAAGGCTGACAACCTTACCACCTTCCTGTGTCGAATGTCTAAAAATCTGGGAGCCTCAACCTCCTGGAACTCTCTGGGCCTCCATGGCCTGTAATAGGGAACACTTTACTTTACTTTAGTATATCATTAATATAATGACGGTATATTTTAGTTCTACTTATTATTATTATTATTATTATTATTATTATTATTATTGTACGCTGGGTAGTAAAATCGTTATTTCTTTTGTTCTTATGTCAGCCAGAGAATGTTGTAAAACCAAGTTCTAGAGGATGTAAACAGAAGCAGTATATATACTTCAGATGTGAAAAAAATGGGTGAAAAATAAATACTTTTTCAGGAAATGCTAGGTAGTTCAATAGTCCCGAAAATCGCATTATTCGTGAGGCAAATTTGTGTATGAAATGAGTAGTTTATAACTATCCTTCAGACTTTATTAGGAAAAAAATTCAAGTGAAAGTTTATGCAGTTAGCATAATATAATGCATAGTGTAGGCCTACCGTATATAATATATTATGTATATTATACAATTCATGCAGAAAATTTAAACAAAATCGTTAATACCATTTTCGGAAAAATTACGAAAAAGGAAATTCTATTCATGGAAAAGTCGTAAAAAATAAAGAGAACGTCGTTCTCTGAAGGATAATCCAAATAAAATGTGATTTGATGCATTCCAAAAACGTTCGTTACTCTAAGCATGGGCAATACACCTTACTCACTTCATATACAATAAAAGATCGTATTGCAAGGAGTGCATAGTCAGTTGATTCAGCCTGATTCAAAGATTTATTATTCACCAGGCATGACTGACTTTGTATGAACGTACCTGACTTATAACTACTCTTCAGAGAATTTGTTTGAAAAAATGTTTGAAATAAAAGTTTTATATCTTGATATAAGCACCTTATATGCAAAGTCAAATCGTTCCAGTCGATTTCAAGAAAAGCATGAAAAATGAATGTTTCTTAGTGTAAAGTAATGTAAACAATAAGAGAAAGTCGTCGCCAATCTTCGTGTCACATTCCCAATTACCCAATTATAAAATGTCAAACACTAAGTTGTATCAAGTGGCCTACGTGCTTAGGGTAGTTCCCAACCCGCCTCTCCCCCATACATACATACATATATACATACATACATACATACATACAAACATACAAGTTGTATGGAGATATAGATATAGATTTAACAAGAAATGCAGAATAAGCACAATTGCTAAAATGTACTGAAGTCTCGAGGAAATAACATGACATTGCAACAACGCCTGACTTGGCTGGCAGTAGTGGCAGGGACAACGGCATATGGTTAGGGGTGGGTAGATCCTAATAATCACTACAGATGAGGGTCAGACTTAAAAGAGGGCCGTTCCCTTTGTAGGCGCCTGGGTATCGTTTGAGCGCGACCACTATATCTGCAGCAATTAGCACTGGTTTCCCATTGGTGAAGTTCAATATAGTTTCCATTTTCTTAATATCCTCATCTATATCTTCAGTATTTGCATAAAGTATAGAATTGGATCTCGTGGATAATAACTTCCGCTACTACACAGTCTTCATCCGAAAATTGGTTGACCGTTATTATATCCATCTCTGGGTTATTCACAATAATTGCTGCTCTTTTTCTGTCCTTGCCATGAGTAACTGTTTTAAGATTAGTCAGAATTCCAGCTGGTTGGTTATTAATTATATATGGTTCCTGAATAAAAATTAGATCGGCATCATACGCAGAGATCAGCTGGATTAAGTTGTTTGTGGCTGCTCTTGAATGCTGTACATTTATCTGCATGCATTGTAAAGGTTTCAACTGTCTTCTGCTATTTGGATTTTGGAAAAGACTTCCCATACTAATAATTAATGTGTTCGATGTACTGCTTTACCTTTATTTTATAATAGCTGCAATCTTTATTCAGTGCAGAATGCTGCTCGTTTACAGGTTCTTTAGTGTTGTATTTATTAAAATTAATGCAATTGTTACATCTGTGTTGATCCCTTGGAGCCGTACATTCTCGCATTAAGTGATTTCCTGCGCAAAGAGGGCAGGTTTGGGTACCTGTGCAGTCATTAGCCCGATGATTAAATTTATTGCACTTGTAGCATCTCATTATTTTTATGTAATCAGAGTGCCCACATATGTTCCACCCCACTTTGAGTTTTTTCCCCAAGTAATTTCTTCCTAGTTTCAGGAGTCACCTCTATTATAAAGTTATTGTTTCCCTTCCTGTCTTTAAAAATAAATTTCGGCGTTATGTCACTTTCTTGAAGATCCAGTTCTGTATTTTGTCGGGTAATGGCATCCGTTAAAGCGTCCATATCCATGTCGTCTCCCACGTTGTATATTATTAGCCGTGGATTCCACAATTTAGTGCCATTAGCCTCAATTTCGTCTCCACACCTTTCATTTAAGTTCTGACAAATAACATCCATGTCACTTTTACTTACGGTCTGTATTATAAGATTGCCGTTTTTGAGCGCTTTCATGTTACTTACTCCGACCTTCATTTCTGCTGGTCTGACCTTCGACTTAATATACGTCTTAATGTATTCCGTACTCTGTTTGCTCTTAGATTTGACAATAACAATAAATTTCGTTGGCTTTTGTTGTACTTGCTGCCAATGTGTAGGCTGCTGTCCGCAAATGACAGCTTCTGAGAACAATCTTCTCTTCACCTGTGTCTCCACGGGATTTATTTTTTGTGCTTCTGTAATTTCCTTTTCTAATTATTTTAGCTTGCTGTCCTTTGATGCTATGTCATTAATCAGACCATTGAATATCTCTCGAAGTTTTATGTTTAAGCATTCATGAACCACAGATTATTGTCTCTGTTGGACATTACATGATAATATTATAGGAGAAAAATTCCTCCGACACTCTCGAAGTTTGCTAACACTGTCCGTAATATTCTGCTTTAGATCTCTCTTAAGTCTAGGAGTTCCTTCATTGACGTTTAAAAGAATGCCAAGGCAGTTTTCAAAGTCTCCAACAGAGGTAGCTGCCACTTTGCGTAACTTATCGAAATTATATTTGATAATAAACGAGAAAGTAACCAGAAAATGTGTAACGAACAAAAAGAAACTGACAGAAATGCAATCAATCACACGCCATTAAACACAAGTTCAAGAACCAACAAAATTAACTAGTCAATATGTCTGTATTTGAAGCGCAACACACTAATTGTAATGTTTATAAGTAGTAACATCCACTTAACTTTCTGTTCACATGATTGAAATAACTCACTTATAGCTGTAGATAAATAATATTTCAAAATTAATGAGAAGTTAAAATTCAACGAGACAACAAGAAGCACGGCCCACTAGTTCTCGTCTAGTTCACTTATTATTTTTTTTTAATTTCATATTCATTTGTAGGAGTAAGGAATAAACTTCCAATAGGAGTGTTGCTGTATGAGGGTTTATAAGAATCGTTATTTCTGGGTATTTTCTTAGCCAATTTTAGAGCAACATTAACAAAATAAGTGTTTAGATTTTGCAAAATTTCAACTGGGTCCTTGATAGATTTATTATCAACCATTAGTTCGACCAAGGAAGTATTTTTGGTCTTTTCTGGAATATTCAAAAGTTCATTTACAATTTCCCATGAATGTCTGGAAAAAATTTTGTATAATATTCTTGTTTTAATTTCCTCATTTTTTTAGTAACTATTTTACGAAGTCGTTTATATTCTATTAATGTATATTCTGAAGAATATAATGATTTGGTTTTCTTATACCATTGATCTTTACTATCAATTAGTTCCATGAGTTCAGAAGTTATCCACTTACAAGAAGAACGAGATGCCTTTATATATTTGGACCTTTGTTTGTGAACAGTACAAGCGACAACTCCACTTTTTATATAATCTAAAAGTTCGTCATAATAAATTTCTGGATCGTCAAATGAACATACAAAAGTAATGGTTTTAAAATAATAAGACAGTTTCTTGTAATCAATATTTTCCACAACCTCTAAATTACCTGAATCAAGTTTAAATTTGGTCGTTTGTGAGACAAGATTCATAATAAGTATATTGTGATCACTAAAGTCTGACTTTATATTAGCTATTTTTACCATCGAATTTACATACTTATTCATATATATGTGATCTAATAACGATTTTTTATTTCCTTGTATTCTAGTTGGTAATTTATTATAACGCATTAAACTAAAGCATTGTGTTAATGACTCGCATAATGTAGTTGCTTTGCTGGAAGAATATATATCAATATTAAAATCACCTGCAAGTATTACTGAACCCCTGTTTACTTTCATTAAATTTAATTCTAAATCATTTAGGAAGATTTCATATATTAATTCATGAGGATTGTATACTCCTATTATATTAAAAGTAGTGCTCCCTTTAATCATAATATGAATTATGCTGTATGAAGCATTAATACACTGTATAACCTCACTGTGGAAACTATCACGTAGCACATAAATTGAAACACCCCCTCCTCTAGAATTTCGGATAATATGGTGTGGATTATAATTAGGAAGGTCAAAAAACCTTTCATCACCAGGTCGTAACCAATTTTCGGATATTACCAAAACTTCTGGAAAATTTAATCTATTTGCGAGAATTTCTAAATCCTCAAACTTATTACACAAACTTCTGGCATTTATACAACATAACGAAAAACTGTCGTGAGAAACAAAGCTATCTAAATAATCATTGATCGTGTCAAAACTGTGTTCCATAACTAGAACAAGAATTGTACCTGTATGTACTATGCATAATCAGTTACACTGTCTCCAACTTTACAACATCATCAAGTGATTTTATAACAATTGCTTGTGACGCTTCATCTTTCCTCACAAAAATCTTGCCGTCCCTGCTCCATACATTTGCTCCCTGCTCCCTGCTCCATATATTTGAATCCCTTATTCCTAAGGTCTTTGGCTTTCCTTAAGATGCCCTTTGTCCTAGGCGTGAGATGGTCATTGATGAAAGTGGGCTTCTCAGGTGAAGGGATACCAATAGATGATGTTAGCAATTTTTTGTTCCTTTTGGCAATCATAATTTCTCCTTTCTGCCATCTATTGATAAATTTCACAATGATAGGCCTAGGAAGGGATTTATTGCTAGATGGCACTCGATGAGCTACGTCAATATCTTTTTTATTAATGTTTCATTCCAGAGCTTTTCCAATGTCGCTAACAAGATTATAAACGTTCTCTTGTGGTAACTCCGGGATTCCATGAATTTCAATATTATTTCTTCTCGAATATTGGCTTATTTCATCCACTTCCTCCTCGAACTTTGAGTGAATTCTCTTCAGCTGTTCGTGGAGATTATTAATTATTTCATCACGTTTGCTGAGTTCAGATCTTAAGTCATCAATAATCTTGGTGTTAAAGTCAATACTGTCTTTTAATTTGAACACCACTTTCTCAACCACACGATCAAGAATTTGCTCCAGAAAGTCTTCCTTTAGAATGAGATTCTTAACAAAAGCAGTTAAGTTCGAAGGATCATTGTTGGCATCCATTTCTGTCAACTCACTTTTTTCAGTAATAGATTGAGTCCACTCGCTTTTGTTTTCTTTGCGTTTTCCCATAACCTCAAACACATATTTTCACTTTTAACAATAGAAGAAATTTCACTTATTGCTGTAGTACCGTGAAAGTCAGAAGAATATGTATCACTAATTACAATATTCAATACAATTACCTTTAATTAGCGTTTGTAGCTATTAATTTGAAAAATTAAGACCAGTATAAGAAAACTTCGAACCAATGTCGTCCAAGGCCTCCTATAATGTAATGTATTTAGTCAACAGAATGCCGTGATCTAATTTATAAAATATATTTGCGAAATCAGTGTAGACGACATCAACCCTAAACTACATTTCTTGTGATATAGATATATCTTGAACAATGTTAATTAATATATAAAAGTTCTTCACAGGCTAACAGCCTAGTCAAGGTTTAAAAAACTCCGAGCTTTCGGACTCCATCTTTGAGTCCATCTTCTGGGAAACTGGTAGAGAAGGAGGAGGAGGAGGAGAAGGCGGAAGGGGCCTGTATATATAGGCCGGAGCAGTTGGTGAGTTCCAGCCAATGGCAGCGTCAGTAAAGGAATCGGAATCGAATTGAGAATATCTGCAACGTACTTTTGATACGTGGCTCCTTCCTCTTTTATGCCCACTACTATGTAGTAGGCAATGGGTACCTAGGCAAAGCCCATTTGCCCCATAATTTTTAGTATGATTTGGAGGTGGTGTCATAGTAGTAAAGTAAAGGTTCCATTCTATTGTTGTTGCCGAAAAGACAGTCTATTGTAATTTTGTATATCCAATTTCTTACTCTAAAATGTTATCTTACGCGGTCTAAGGGTCCTTTTATTTAACAATTTTGAAATTTGGGGAGGTTGTTATTATGCGGGTTGCGGCCCGTCTTTTGCAAGGGAACTATTCCAACATTCGTTGCGAGGCCTTGGAAAACCGCAAAAAACCTTGGCAGAATAGCTTGACTTTAGTGATTTTGCAACAGGACCAGATTTTATTTAGTGTAGGCTTAATGCATGGTGACTTCTAGTCTGGAGATCCATTTCCTGAAATCACACAAAATGCATATTAATTTCTACTCGGGGAACCGAATTAAAAATTTTCCCCTGCTATTTGGCTCGTGTTCAGAGTATTGCCAGTCCGAATTACCAGTTATCCGCCTTATATAAGGTCTTGTGTGTTCTGTTAGAGTCCTAGTGCTTCAATCATCTCCTGTGGAAGGAGTGACTTCGGCCTCTTGTGTTTGTCATGTGTTATGTCATAACGGCCCAGCTCCGCGATTTGGGGATTTTCGTGCCCGTTGCAGCTTTCGTAGAATGTCGCCGCGCTAGTCGCTATATATTCTTGGATGGTGTCCATGTTAGTTTCCTTATGGAGGGTCCAGATTGGAGTGACTCGCGGAAGTTTAGTGATAGTGTATAATACTCTGTTTTGTAGTTTTTGCAGTTTACTCATATGAGTTTTGCTGGCGTGGCCCCACACTGGGCTAGCATATGTTATGATGCTCCTAACCAATGCTTTGTAGATCGTTAAGGATGTACGAATGTTTAGTTTGGAAGTGTTGTTCAACAATGGGAATAGATTCCTTAATTGGGCATACGCCTTAGCTCGCAAGGAGTCTATATGTTTCCTGAATAGTAACTTTTGATCCAATATTACTCCCAAGTACTTGGCTTCTGTTTTCCATGGGATGGCTTTTCCGGTTATTATTAATTCAGGAGGTAAGATTCTGAGTTGTGACCATTTCTTAGTGAATAGCACTGCTTGACATTTGTCAGTGTTTATTTCTACCCGCCATTTTGTTAGCCACTCCTCTAATAGAGGTATTGTTCGGCGTATTTGGTTTGCTGCATGTGTTGCTTTGACTGATTGTCCAGTGATCAGTGTATCGTCAGCAAATATGTGTATGTTGCTATTATTATATTGTGACCGATGAGGAATATCATTTATAAAGATGTTGAACAGGCTGGGGCCCAGGATGCTTCCTTGTGGCACACCACTTCTGATATCTTTTAGGTCAGAATGTTTGTTTTCGCAAGTTACGTGGAAACGTCTGTTGCTAAGATAGTGGTACACGAGTCGGATTATACCGTCGTCGAGATTCAGTTCAATCATCTTTCTGATCAGGCCATCATGCCAGACCTTGTCGAAGGCCTGTTTTATGTCGAGATAAAGGGCTGCGGTGGAACGATTTTCGTTGAAACCTCTTGAAATGTTTTCAACGTGTCGCATGAGCTGGGCCGTCGCACTGTGTTTTGGACGGAAGCCACATTGTTCGTTTCTGATTACGTTGAGAGTTTTGAGATTATGACTGAGGCGCTTACTTAGTATTTTTTCTGCTATTTTACTCATTGTATCGAGTAGTGTTATTGGCCTGTAATTGCCAGGATCCGATAAGTCCTTTTTTGGTTTGGGAAATAGGAGTACTCTTCCTTCTTTCCATATGTGGGGAAAGTGTTTCAGTCTGAACATGGCGTTTATGATGTTCACTAGGTATCTGATCGCGACAAGTGGTAAGTACTTTAATACTTGGTTTTGGATGCCATCGATGCCTGGTGCCTTACGATTTTTCAAATGTTTTATTTGCCAGGCGACTTCGCCGACACTGGTATTTCGAATGTTTGTGGTGTTTGGCGTGTTCATGAAGTTCGTTACGATTTGTTCGGTTTCTCTTATAAAATTGATATTATGGTCGGATTCATTGGGTGTGAATGTGTTTGTAAGGCGTGTTGCAAATACTGCGGCCTTTTCTTCACCTGTGTATGCTGTTTCATTGTTATGGATTAGTGGAGGGAGTGGCGTGTGGACATGCATTACTCGTTTGGTTAGGTTCCAGACTTCACTCATATTACGCGTATCCAATTCTGAGAGGACACTGTCCCATGTGTTGGATATGTGATCCTGGAGGGCCTGGTTGATGTCCCACTTTAACCGGTTCATTAGTACTTTATGATGTGGGTTTCTATGGCGTTGCCATTTTCGTCTCGCATCATTCCTTTGCCTAATGAGGCACTTAATTTCGGCTGTAATGCTAGGGCGATGTTCCTTTATTTTCTTTTGTGGTATGTTTTCATTTATCGCATTCTGTATTACGCCAGTCAGTATGTGGACGCTGCGTTCTAGGTCGTCTTGGTTCTCGATATGTTCATTAGGCATGTTTTCGATTATGTCGTTTTGGAATTGTTCCCAGTTCGCGTGCGCGTAATTTAGGACCACTTTTTTGTTGATTTCCTTGAGCTTTCCCGAAAGTGTAAGTAATACTGGTGCGTGGTCTGAGCTTAGCTCGTTCAAAGCTCTAATTTGGATGTTCATATTTACATTCCTAACCAGGGCTATGTCAAGCACATCGGACTGTTGGTTTTCGTTGTGCGGAATGTATGTGACCTCGTTGGGTGCTATAATTCCGAAGGGCGTGTCTGTTTCTTCGAACATTTCCAACAATGCAACACCCGCCTGATTTACACTCCTGCTGTTCCAGCATGTGTGCTTTGCGTTTACGTCACCGGCTATTATTACAGAGTTTGAAGTTCTCAATAGTGCTTCTATTTCGTCTACTGATATGTCGCCTGGGGGGTTGTACACAGGTTATGTGGGTCTCTTCTTTAAAATGTTGAGGGCCGGTTTCCAAGCCTCGCTTAGAGGAGGGCCTTTGTCTCTGTTTATGATGTTGCTACTGAGACTGATTTCAATGGTCTCTTTAACCAGCCGGTCCATATACCCATTCGTCTTGTCCAGGATCTTGGTCTGGTCATAGAGCATTCTGTGATTTTGCTCGATGCTATGTTGTGCTACTGCAGACTTGTCTGGATAGAATAGTCTGGTACACCTATGATGTTCCTTGCATCTGTCTGCCATGGTGCGTCCAGTCTGACCAATATATACCATCCCGCACTCACAAGGAATGCTGTAGACTCCAGGAGATTTCAGGCCTAGGTTGTCTTTCACTGATATAAGGTGGTTTTTTATTTTTGGTGGTGGAAGCGACACCGTTTGGATCTTGTGTCTGCGTAAAATCCTCCCGATCTGATAGGAGACAGGTCCGCAGAAAGGGATGAAAGCTCTATTAAGTCGTTGACGATTACCATCTGGGTCAGCTCTTTTCTGTCCTTCCATTTTATCGGTCCTTTTTTAGGGATAATCTAAATTCTCTGCTGCTGTATAAATTTTGAAGGAATGTGGTTTCTAGATGAGATATTTCTGTGGGTAGACTCTGAGTGTCGGAAATGGCAACGGCTCGATGTAACAAAGTTGAAATGACAGACCGTTTCTGGGATGGGTGGTGGAAACTCTGACCATTTAAGTACAATCAGTGTGAGTTGGCTTCCTGTACACTTTGTGTCCTAGTGTACCATCCTGTTTCTTGTATATACAGTCGGTCAAATAAAAAACGTCGGGCGGTTTTTGATAAAGTATCACGAACGAGCATATGCGCATGTAGAGGAAGACTTAAGGTTAGGTTCACACCTGCCTCTTGTCTATCCATGTATTTTCTTCGATATTTAGTCAGTTTTGTTCCGAAAAGAACATATATAGAAGGCTGTGGCTATATGCCTCATATCCGCCATATTCTTGCGTCCAAGTTCTTATTAAGTGCCAGTATGGTACTTTATGAGATTGTGTGGGGGACGAAAAAATGTCTGTCCGTGCGTCTGCACGCACCATAACTAAAGTACGCTTTTTTGGATTTTCATGAAATTTGGTATAAACATTCATAATGTCGATGGGAAGAACCCTATTGATATTGAACCAAATCGGTTCACCGGTAGCGGAGTAATGCCCAATTTAGTGCCTATTTTAATAGATTATGCTGTAACGGATTTCCATGAAACTTGGTATACCCATTTATGAGGTCCATGAGAAGTGCCCTATTGAATTTGAACCTAATCTGTTGACCGGTACCGGAGTAAAACCCAATTTAGTGTATATTTTAAAGACGCGGTAACTCAAATACGCTGTAACGGATTTCCATGAAACTTGGTACACCCATTTATGACGTCCATGAGGAGTGCCCTATTGAATTTGAACCTAATCTGTTGACCGGTACCGGAGTAAAACCCAATTTAGTGTATATTTTAAAGACGCGTTAACTCAAATACGCTTTACCGGATTTTTATGAAACTTGGTATACACATTTACAATGTCCGTGGGAAGACGTCTATTCATAATGGATAAAATCGGTTGATCTGTTTCGGAGTAATGCTCAATTTAGTGCCTATTTTATGGCAATATACGTATTCGAAAGAATTTATTAAAAAAATGAAAATCAGTTATCTTGACAACATAGCCTATTGTTTTACTGTTATCTTATAAGGCCTTGGAAATTAAAATACAGGTAGCTATGACAAAAAACACGATTGTTTTATATGCGCTTATCCAACTAGACCGTTAAAATGACCCAGGTGGCCGAGATGGTAGACCTTTCTTCTTCCGTAAGCCCTGCTTAATGAATAAATCTGGAGCTTAACTTGGAAATCAATTTAAAAAAAAAACATATTCTGCATATCATAATTGCAGTCATAACTGATTAAACAAAAACATACTGGCACTTTTTTACATCAGTTTACCTGATTTTATAATATTAATAATGAATAAATTCGCGAAGAATATGTTTATTCAAGGAGCATTTTAAAAAGATTTTATTTTATAATATCGGTACTTGTAGTGCAAAATCAATAACTTCGGTTTAATCGTATTTTCAAGCTTGGATATTACAATCTCATCAGAATTATGTAGGCTATTCTCATCTGTTCGCAATAGTGTAATGGTCAACACATCGGAATTGAACGTGTGGGGTCAGGGTTCGATCCTTAGTGGGTTCATGTATATTTTTATTTTTATTTATGCTTATTTTTTCAAACGCGGCAATGACTGGAATAACATAATAATTACTTCTAATGAATTATCATTGTTGTTGTCGAATTTTGGACACACACAAAAGAAAGGAAGAAAGAAAGTATGATTTTACAATAAATGCGTATCTGTGGCATAAATTAATAAGAAACGTACCCGGTTCCTCATGGTTTGAAGATGGCCAGGGAATTGAGCAGTAGCTCTCATGGATGCAGCAATATGAAACGGATTACGTTCAATTTCTGCGACCAATCTAGCAAACATTGAGCCAGCGTCGAAATACGCGGCCGGCCGGATCCAAGGTTCCTATGAAAACTTTCGGTCGCATTATAGTGAAGCACCCACCTCCGAGCTGCTCTTTCGGAAAAATGCAGGTCAATTACAGCCCTAACTACACTTTCTCTCAAGCTAGTATTTGTATGTGGTGCCATGACACAAAGCAAAATGAATTATGAAAATATATTAAGTTGAATATCGTGTGTTGCGCTTTCCGCGTTGTTCATTTTTCCCCTCGTTATTCATTTGTTTCCCTCCGGTCGCATGGCCTCATATGTTCCGAGATGACCTGTATTTTGTCTTTTATAGGAAACTTGTGAACTAATGCGTTAAAATTTTAATTTTAACTGCATACGAGTCCCGGCGTTTTTTATTTGACCGACTGTACATACTCGTATGTCCAAAAATGGAAGGCAGCCGTTTTGTTCTATTTCCATGGTGAAACGGATCTTTGGATGTATCCCATTGAGGTGAGTGAGCAAATCCTGTAATTTGTCCGTTCCATGTGGCCACGCAACAAATGTATCATCAACATAGCGGAAAAAATGTGACGGCTGGAAAACGGTCGTTCTGAGGGCCAAATGCTCGAACTCCTCCTTGTAAAAATTAGCAATAGCAGGTGACAAGGATGAGCACATTGCCACGCCATCCGTCTGTTCATAAAAGGTATCTCTGTAGACAAAATATGTTGAAGTGAGCGCGTGTGCTCGGACGATCTCTGTTGTAAAGTGAGGTTCCAACAGTCTCAGGGTCTCATCCAGAGGTACACGTCTGAATAAGGATTCCACATCGAAACTGACAAGAAGATCTGTGGGATTTATCTTAATGTTGACTAATGTCTTAATGAAATCTGCCGAGTTTTTTACGTAATGTGCCCAGTTTCCCACGAGAGGCTGAAGTAGACCAGTAAGATGTTTAGCTAGCAGATAGGTAGGAGACCCAATGGCGCTGACTATTGGTCTAAGCGGCGTAGACTCTTTATGGATCTTTGGTAGTCCATATAACCTAGGAGGAATAGTCGTTTTTGGTGTCAGATGTTTAATGGTTTCTGGAGAAAGGTCAGAAGTTTTGAGAAGAGCGGTTGTCTGTTTAACAACTTTGTTAGTAGGATCTCTGGTCAATTTACTGTAGGAATCGTCAGACAATAAGCCCATGAGTTTGTCGTGGTATGTAGAAGTTTTCATAATGACAGTGGCGTTCCCTTTTAAACCCTTGACTCGGCTGTTAGCCTGTGAAAAACTTTTATATATTATTCGCCGAGAAAAATTCAAACCTTTTATAAAGTTAATGAAGTATATCAAAGTCGATCTTTGGTAAAAAAAAAAAAAAAAAAAATGTTAAAAAGCAGAGATATAATGTTTGACATGATAAAATATTCTATTATACAGAATCCGTTCCAAAATTTTTGCAGGCCATATTACCATTCTGACTTGGAATAAAGTATCTTTCTCATACATACATATACATACACACACATACATACATATACATATATATATAAATAACTTCTTATATATAAGAAGTATATAAATTACTTGATCAGTGTTTCAGTATATTTAATAATTTGGATAAAGCAAATAATAATATATTTTCCTTGGTCATCCTAATTTTATATGGCATTAGATTAACTCAGATTTGAATTTTGACCTTGATAAATGGTCCTGTTTAAGAGGCAAAGTAAGTAATGATACATTTATTTGGTCAGCGTTCTGAATTATTAATAATTTTGATAAATCAAATAATGAGTAATTAATATAAATTGACTTGGCCGTTGTACATTTATAATGGCAGCAGCTTAACTCATATCATAATTCTGACTTTAAATAAAATCTTTTTTAAGAGGTCACATAAATAATGATAAATAATTGGTCAGTGTTTAAGAGTGTTTAATAATTTGGATAAACCAAATAACAATATGTTTTCCTTGGGCATTCTAATTTAATATTGGAAGTAGATTAGTTCAGATTGATAAAAATTCGTGTTTAAGAGACCAAATAAATAATGATATATTTACCTTTTTAGTGCTCCAGTTTTATCAATAATTTTGACAAATCAAATTATATATATCATTATATATACATATATATATACACACAACCCCAAAGAGCAAAGCTCATGTGAGGGGTGATATACTTACATTCGTTCAAATAAACAAAATAACACACACTACAATTGTCTTGAGGCTATAACAAAAATTTACTACATACCCGTAAAAAAACCACTTGAAATATGTTAATCAATTTTGAAATAAACAGATTTTTTCGGCTTTACAGAAATACATATTGATTAAAGTAAACATTTTAAAAATATGATTAAAATTTCAAAGAGAACGGACACACTTTCAGGTAACATGGTGCACATTTTTATAGCATGAGAAAATATTCCTTTCAGGCCATACATATTGGATTCGATTTGGATTACAAAGAGATTAGTGGGTTTTCTTGCGTAATGAAGATGAACATCTTCGGGTGTAATTAAGGTGGTGTTGGAGTTAGTAAATTTATGTTTTATAGAATGTAAATGACTGACTATTGCTGCATTTTTAGTGACGGAAAGTAGCTTGATTCCAGTGGGTTCTAAAGGGAATATCGAACTTAAATTTAATCGCTCTATTTTGAATTATTTCTAGTTCTAGAAAACAGGTTTTTTTCTGCAACTACCCACATAATGTGCACATATGTAAGATATACCAATTGATGAGGTTATTCACATCATGGTGCATTTGATATGCTAGGTCTTTTTCTGTATGTCCTGTACAGAAAATATTTGTGTTATGTACACAAAAGCATTTTACCACACAATTTTAAATTAAACAAATCGTCCACATATATATTGAAGAGGAGTGGACTCAGGGTAGATGCTTGAGGTAGTCCATACTTTATAGATGTTACTTCACTATTATATTGATTTACACTAACGTATTGCTTTCGATTACTCAAATAACTTTCAAACCATGCTAACGATACTCCCTGGGCAATACAATGTCTAGAGTAATATATCATCATAGTCTATAGAGTCGAAAGCTTTTCTTAGGTCTAAGAATAAACCTGATGCGAAGGTATTTCCGTCAAGTGATTTTTGTATTTGAACGATAATGTCAAATAGAGCATTGACTCTACTTCGTTTTGATGTAAACCCATATTGCATGGGATGAAAGAATATATTCTTGTGTAAAAAATTTTGTAGTGTTATTTTAACAACTTTTTGGAGGAGTTTACCCAAAACTGGTAAGATACAAATTGATCTGTAATTACTAGGGTCTGTGTCATTTCCTCCTTTTGAAATGCGCACTACTCTTGCAATTTTACATTTAGATGGCACAATTCCCGAGCTTAGAGAGAGATTTACAAATTGAACAGTATAAGGAGTTAGCCAAATTCTGTCGTTTTTAATAAGTTTGTTAGTAAGAAACACATTTGTACGATTCCCGTAGTTTTTAGTTCACTTATTGTTTTTATAATTTCATATTCATTTGTAGGAGTAAAAAATAAACTTCCAATTGGAGTGATGCTGTATGAAGGTCTATTAGAGTCGTTATTTCTGGGTATATTTTTTTAGCAAAGTTTAGAGCAACTTTCACAAAATAAGAGTTTAGATTTTGCAAGCTTTCTACTGGGATCTTAAAATATGTATTATCTACCACTAGATCGACCAAGGAAATGTTTTTGGTCCTTTTTGGAATATCGAGTAGTTCATTAACAATTTCCCATGAATTTTGGGTACTGTTGGTACTTGAAAACTTTTTTGTATAACATTCTTGTTTTACTACCCGGTTTTTTAGCAAACAAATTAAGAAGTCATTTGTATTCTGTTAATGTATACTCTGAAGAATGTAATGACTTGGTTTTCTTAGACCATTAGTTTTTACCATGAATCAGAAGATATCCAATTACAAGAAGAGCGAGATGCCTTTTTATGCTGGGATCTTTGTTTGTGAACAGTACTATATAGCATCAACTTCACTTAGTACATAATTTAAAAATTCATTATAATAAATATCTGGGACATACAAAGGTAATATTAATGTCCAACAGAGATAATAATCTGTGGTTCATGAATGCATATGCATATATCTATACAAAGATACTGTTTCTAGAATAATTATATACTTTATTGTTATCACAATTTTCTACAACGAATCCACCCGAATCTATTAGCTATTTTTACTGTCGAATTTACACACTTATTCATTTATAAGTGATCTAATAATGATTTTTTATTTCGTTGTATTCTAGATGGTAATTTATTATGAAGCATTAAAGTAAAGCTTTCTGTTAATGACTCGCCAAGTGCATTTGCTTTGTTGGAAGAATATATATTAATATTGAAATCACTTTCAAGTATTACTGAATCTCTGTTTACTTTCATTAAAACTGATCATTTGGGAAGTTTTCATAAATTAATTCATGAGCAATGTAGACTCCAATTATACTATAAGTAGTGTTACCTTTAATCATAATATGAATTATGCTGACTGAGGCATTATAACCCCACTGTGCAAACTATCACGTAGCAAACAAACAAACAAACAAACAAACAAACTGCCTCCCATTGGAGGTAGCCCAGTGGACTCAGTATACTAATAAAATAACAATAACTAAGAATGACAAGTTAGAAAAGAACAAAAGTTCAACAAGTACATGGTCCATCAATGAAAAATATAGTTGTGGAGGATTTGACAAGATTTGTGTAGGACAGATAGCAAAATGCTGTCCCTCAAGGAAGCTGGTGGGTCGAATTCCTTCCTGAAAACCTAAGAAAACTTCGGGATAGCTCCACGGGCACCAATCAGAAGTCCATACACTTTAAGATCCAGGATATGATATTTTATCTTAAAATATTCTTCCGTACGCTGGCAGATGTTAACTTTCTCCTTGTGGACTTCCATGGCCTGATGACAACCTTGCTCAAACCTGAAGATAGGGTCGACAATTATTCCATGTCCATCTGTCTTAAATGCCAGAATATCAACCCGCCTTGCTGAACCATTGGTGGCTACACAAGAAACCTCTTCTTCCACTGTCCATCCCTTTTTCCTCAATGCAGCAGCCAGCATGGAACGCACAATATGGTGCCGAGAGTTTCTAAGCAGCATTCCACGGTCACATTGTCCCAAGACGTGTGCAAGGGTTTCTATCTCCGGGCAGTATCTGTACCGGGCTCCGTCAAGGGACCGACCGGGAATGGAACGCACTGCTGCTACATTGCAATTCATTTTAAGACAGGTTATCCATTCAGATGTTGACAGACCTCTCTTGTTTAAGACCCAGGTGTTAGCCTTAGTGACTTCGCTGTAAAGTTCAACACCTTTGCCTCTTCCAGATAATTTTGTCCATAATCTAATCTCTGGGACATACAACTGGAACAGAGAGGCTAAGCATATCACATGATGTCTTAAATTCATCGTCCAAATTCCTGAGTGTATTCACATGTGAGTTGTCTGCTCTCATTAATGATATGCAAATATTGCAATGTTGGAGAACAGCTTCCCAGGAGTCACGGATTAAATCAAGCCCTCTATATTTTTTACTGGTGTACATCATGCTGTTTGGTATGTCTGCAGGCAAAAAGAGCATCTCTTTAACAGAACTTCTAATGATCTTGTCAATGTCTTCCAAAAAAGTAGAAGACAACTGATGCAAAGGAGCCATCTGTAGAGGATAAATTAGTTTGGGCCAAATGTACTGATTGACAATATTCAGTTTCTGATCAGGTCGTAACATAGGTGTGGAGATCAGATTTTCAAGATCGTTTCTAAGAGACACTATAACTCTTTCTGGACTAAATTTTACTTCTTTTTGAAAAGTGACACCTAAATATTTAATAGTGTCCTCCGATCCAATTGCCTCAATAGACATATCGTCAAGCAGATAAAAGTCTTCTTTCAACAGTGCCCCATTCTTTATATTAATAACTCCAGGGCATTAGATACTACTACTACTACTACTACTACTACTACATTTTGGAGCAAGGATATTACCATCTTGACAAGGTCATGGGCTGAGGTTAGGGAGTTGCTGATAAAAACTAGGTCATCAGCAAATGCACATAACGTCACTTTTTCTAGTTCAGGAGTTATTTCATAACCATAAGCATCAGTAATCTGTTTTTCTGGCATATCTTTAAAAAGGAAATCAATTGAGAGATTAAATAGGGTAGGGGAAAGTGGGGATCCCTGAAATACTCCCCTTTTAAGTTCCATTGAATTAGACTTATTTCCCATTGAGTAAATTCTTGAGTTATTTCCGCTTGATAGAGATTTTATTAATCGGCAAAGACTGCTTGGTAATGGTTGACTATCAAGAACCTTTTCCAAATGAGCATGGCCAACTGCATCAAAGGCTTGTGTCACATCTAACATTACTACGACAAGATCTTCCTTATTCTTCTTTGCCTTTTGTAAACATCCATTCACCAAAGAAATATTAATATAAGTGCCTGGTTGATTCACAAATCCTCTTTGGTTATTATTCAAGGAGATATATTGTCGTAGTTTATCATCAAGAACTCTTTCAATAAGACGCCTAATTACAGAACATACGGATATAGGCCTCCAGTTTGAAGGAAGGTTCCTGTCCCCTTTCTCCTTATAAATAAGGACAGTCTTTGCTTCCCTCATGGCATCAGGAGCAACATTCCACTACAGCATTATTTGTATTATTAAATGAATAACAGTAGAACAGTCAGCAAGCTTTAACGTCCTTACCAAAATGTTATCTGGACCTGCAGCTGAATCTGATTTCATAGAGTTTAATGATTTTCTTATATTGTCAATTGAAATACCAAATGACTTATCAATATCCTCTTGATCACAAGTAAAAGATGTGTAATTATGCAAAACTGCAGTATATTCACTTCCCCATTTTAAGTTCATAGATTCTGTCAAAACATCAATAGGTATGGTACAAGGACCTCCATTATTATCAGGATTCAAAATAGTGCGGACACACTTTCTACATTCGTTATAATACTGGTATTGCAGAAGACCATAGTTATACTTTTCACGCCTTTTCTGCCTGTCCCTTTTGAAACTCCTCTCTGGATTAGTGCTCTCCGTATACTTCCGGTCATTAGTTGCAAATATTTTCTTCCGTTGTCTCATTTCAAAGTATCTTCTAGCTGGATGCTTGGGTCCAGGAAGTTTATATCCTACTTCTAGCAAATTTGTTACAAATTCATTATATAGAGCATCAAAATCAGGAGGATAGGGTGGCTTCTTCAATAATTCAGAAAATCTCGTCTCAAATGGTTCAACAATTCTATGTAATTGCTGAACTTGAAAAGATTCAGAGGATTCTTCTTGAGATGGTGGAAGATTATCACATGAATTTTCCTTTATAGATGAGTTCTCAGAAAGAGCCACATGGCGCCCTACTATACCTTCTCTGTGCTTCTCAGGATGAGATTTCGTTATATGTGTACTCACTCGTATAACATGTTTTCCACAATATGGGCAAGGATTTTGAGCTTGACTTTGATTTTGACTTGCATTCAGTACTATGTTTTGTGATAGAATTACATTAGATGCACTTGACTCTAATTGCCGATATGAAGCCATAACAAAATAGCAAAAACAAGTCAATTCAACATTGACATAGTAGTATGCACGCCTACAGAAATCAGATTAAAACACAGATCATATAGGCCTTTATATTTAGATTAGATGAAGAAGAACATCAATATCCATCTAGAAAATAAATAGAACTTCAGGATAATGTAGAATTGTGAACCAACTACTGTTGCTAACGTAAACAAATTTCAATATTTCATATTTCAGAGGCTTAATACAGAACAAGAGATGTCACTAACACTATCAAGAAACCCTGAAGATCTGCTATCGATCAGATCTTTCTAAATTCAAATTCGCACCCTTCGATTGTTGTATTTGAAACAGGCTTATCAGATCATTTCGGACAGTTGTTGACACTAGATAATACAGGCCTATTAAATAAATGTAATGTCAACACTAAAACTAATGAGATGCTTTATAAAAATATTAGAATAATTAATGAAGAAACTATAAATTATTTTAGCTATCTTCTCTCTAAGGAAGAATGGAACAATATTTACGAGCAAACTGATATTGACGCTGCAACTAACAATTTTTTATACTCTGTCACTTATTGTTACAACATTGCATTTCCAATTAAAAGAATTAATATTTTTAAAAAAGAACGAATTGTTAATAGATGGATTACAAGAGGTATCCGCAAATCATACGAAACACTTAAGTCCCTTAGCAGATTTGTCAAAACCAACAACGCATCCCCTGAATTTATAAACTATTTTCAAAAATATAAAAAAGTTTACAATACAGTTGTCAGAGAAGCTAAAAAAATGTACAATAGTAAAGTCGTTCTAGAGTCTATGAATAAATCCAAACGAATATGGGACGTAATTAAAAATGAGTTAAATAAAAACAATCCCGTAAAAATTGATAAAACAAATACTATAAAACTTAACGGTCAACTCGTGTCTGAACCTAGAGAAATTGCTAATGCATTTAATGATTATTTTGTTAATGTTGCTGAAAGGCTGAAGAGTCATCCTAAAATAGGAAATAGTATAACTTCAAGAAATAGCCAAAATCTTGCTACGTCAATATTTTTCACGCCCGTTAATGAAGGCGAAGTCTCGAACATAATCAAGGGCCTAAAAAATAAAAAGTCAAGTGGGTTTGACGAAATTTCTAGTTTTCTAATTAAAAGATGTCACGCATATTTACTAGGGCCGTTATCATTTCTCATAAATTTATCGCTTTCTACTGGTCAAGTTCCCGAGAACCTAAAAATTGCTAAAATAAAACCTCTGTTTAAGAAAGGCGCTAAGGATGAATTAGGAAACTATCGTCCTATAGCAATACTCTCCACATTTACAAAAATTATTGAAAGAGCTGTTTATAACAGAATAATTACTTTTTTTAATAAGTACGAAATTTTAACGAATAGTCAAAATGGTTTCCGTAAGGGTAAATCCACTAATACAGCATTAGAACAATTTTTAGAAGAAATATACAGAAAATTAGACAGTAAGAAAGTTTGCATTGGCTTATTCTTGGATTTATCTAAAGCCTTTGATTTAGTAAATCATGACATTTTGTTATCAAAATTAAATTCTTGTGGTATCAGGGGAATTGCAAATAAATGGTTTGAATCTTATCTCAAAAATAGAAAGCAGATAGTTGAATGGAATGACGTGGACACAACAAAGAAGGAATCAAAACCCATATATTCTCAAGTAAAAGATGTTCATTGTGGTGTCCCACAGGGCTCCATATTGGGACCACTTTTATTCTTAATATATATAAATGATTTAGATAAAACTATCGAAAATTGTAATGATATCAAATTAACAATGTTTGCTGATGATACAAATCTTTTAATTTCAGGAAGGGATATAAATGAAGTAAATCTAAATCTAGAGAAATTAAAAGAGAGATTCATACCCTGGTTTCATGAAAATGGTCTTATTATAAATATCGATAAAACAGTTTCAATTGGTTTCCATCATAAAGTAAACAAAAGTTTAATTTTCCCTGATTTTATTTTAACTGATACGAAGATTTCTTACAAACATCACACAAAATTTTTAGGTGTATGGATTGATGAAAATTTAAATTGGAAAGTCCATGTAGAAAACTTGACGAAACAACTTAGTAAACTTTGCTTTGCCTTTAAAACGTTAAAGAATTCGGTTCATATGAATATTATTAGAACAGCGTATTTTGCTTATTTTCATTGCCTATTAAAACAGGGTATAATGTTTTGGGGGGGAATGAAGATTTCCAATAGAGTTTTCAGGGTACAAAAAAGAGTAGTACGAATAATCTGTAATATTCCAAGATTCGAAAGCTGTAAACAATATTTCAAAAAGTTAAGCATTATGACGTTACCATGTATGTACATGTTCTATGTTATTTTGCACGTAAAATCGTTCATTAATAAATTCACAACAAATTCAGCAATACATTCTCATAATACAAGAGGAAAATCGAATTTAGCCTTAATCAGTCACAATACAAAATTATTTGAAAATTCTCTCACACATAATGGAATACAACTTTTCAATAAACTACCTACCAAAATTAAAGAAATTGAAAATTTTACCAAATTCAAGACTCAATTATCTGCTTTCCTATGTAATGAATCGTACTATTCTGTAGATGAATATTTGTGTTAATAGATGGGTAAATTGTTTATGT
Source organism: Ectobius pallidus (assembly GCA_964059195.1). NCBI lineage: Eukaryota > Metazoa > Arthropoda > Insecta > Blattodea > Ectobiidae > Ectobius > Ectobius pallidus. Next base: position 58,439,629 of record CAXKWD010000005.1, read on the forward strand.
ATTTATTATATTCATTAAGTTAAATTATTCTATAATTATTATTATTGTATTATTGTATTATTATTGTATGATTATTATTGTATGACGTGTCCCATATCATGTAATGATATATTGGACGAATAAAACAATTTAATTCAATTCAATTCAATCTCACAGGAAGATAATTTACACGGTCCATCAAATCCTGGAAAGGGAACCAGTATAATTATTCCAAAATAAGATGATGCACACAATGAAGCTTGTAGCAAACAGCCATGGCCACCTGATTTTATCACCTCCTCCTCTGAAATTTCGGATAATATGGCGTGCATTGTAAGTAGGAAAGTCATGAAACCTTTACTCACCAACTTCTTTGTCACTCGTCCTATATTTCTGACTTTGAGTAATATTCTTGTTAATGAAATCAAATAAGTATTGAAAAATTTATTTAATCAGTATAGCAGCATATTTTATCATTTGGAAGTTGTACTCACTTGACTATAGCTGTCATGTTATGTAATTTTGTCTGGATTATTTTACCAGGTTTAGTAAATTACTTAAATTGTTATTGAACTGCTACTTATACTGACTACCATTATTCTGGGATATCAATGTGGTGAATAAGCCCATGTTTGGTGCTTCAGTTGGTTGAAAAGTTGCATATGTCTAGGCTATGTAATTATGTTTTTTATTGTTGTTAATATTATATATTTTTAGAATGCAATTTCTCGTCTTTGTTCCCTGCTTCCTTGCGAGCAATTATAAGTGGTGACGATTTCTGGATTCTGAGTGGGTTCCAGTCACACTTCCTAGTTAACTTCCATCTTCACTCCCAATTTCCACCTAATTGAACTATTATTGTGTAGCCCGTAAAATATAAAACTAAGGATATAATTAATCAGCTACAAAGATTGTCACAATAACTCAAATGACCTTCCAATAAGATGGCATTCACGTCAGACATTACACTCTCAAAGTTTTCTAGGTCATTCATTTTGTAGAGGAAACATGGCGCTAGTTGCTCACTTGATAAAACATGAAACGAGTCTTGCTCTGGAGACTGAATTATTTGTTTGCTAGGCCTATAGCGGATTTCACTGGAGATAGAGGCGATATTCATGTAATATTTGTACAGCTATCTCTGACATAGCCTACAATAGCTGCTCTCGATAATTACAATATCGAACGAGCAGCATATTTAATTGTATATTAATTATTCTCCGCCTGGTTGCCATTAAAATTGTTTTATATCGACTGTACTTTTCTGTTGCTCTCTCGCACTTTTCCTTTACTCTGGAAGGAATGGCTCAGCAGGGAGATTAGATTAAGATTCTGCAGGCACATTTTACTGCTTCTGTTCTTTTACGCCCTCCTGAAAATGGCCGTTATCTTTAATCTAGTTCATTTCTACCGAAAATAGGGATTATAGTAATCTGGATTAAACCATTATCTTAGCACAAATTATCCCCCTCATTGGATTTAGTTTGAGTGGAGGGAAGAAAAGGGGATTTGGACTGAATGAGGTGCCAACCTATGGAACGAGGGCCATGGATTGCTGCAAAATTAGTTTTATCTTAATTGTGTTTCGCTTTACACCTTTATAGCCATTTGGTCAGGCTTTAATGAGCTCGAGGGCCAGTGTTCAAATCCCAAGCGGCCAGCATTAATTTTTCTTATCCGATCTCACTACGAGAAAGCGGACAATGAATATTGCGCGATCTAAACTGACGAAGAGAACATAACGGAATTTTTGTATTCCTGTTGTCCTTTTGTTGAAATATATTAAGACAAATTACGATCAATTTATGAGCTTACTAGCTGAAAAGGCCCCAGCGTCGCATTTTGTAATTTGAAATTAACTTAGGAGGACTTTCGATTTTGAAACTCTAGGTTCTTATATAATATATATGTAGAATTTTAAAAGAGGAAGAACTACTTATTACACTCCAACTATTCCTTCAGAAAACATTATAGCTTTCTATGGCTCATAGGGGATGTCGAATGTTGCATTCCGTTGCTTCTACACATCATGCCTGGGAGGGGTTAAAATAAGAAGAAACATAAATTCCTGTTACATAAGATTGTATTGTCTTGACGGAAAATTTTATTTCTCACTCTCATATTACCATACAATCGTTTCGGGGCTGAAATAAAAAATAAATTCAATATAAATTTCATACTCTCCTTCCCAAAAACCTGGGACTTAATATACTGCGGGCATGAGACTGAAAATGTTCCCTCCCATTTTGTCTTCTTTTAGATGCTTAGGGCCTATGAAAAACCTCCCTATTTCTCAACTAACCGAAAGCCTACAGCTATGAATAACGTATCAGTGAATAGGATTTGTTAAAGCATGCTCATTGGCACACACTTAAGCTGTCCCTGCAATACGGCTTCTTATTCTACATCAAAATGTGAAGTGAGAAAATTATATTTTCCTTGTCGAGGGTGAAGAAAGTTATGTGACTGCATCACACTGTGCTTTATTTTCGTGGATTTAATTTTTCAGTAATTATTTTCCCCAATATATAACATCGATAGAATCATAATTTGTTAAAGTCCAATATTATGTAGTTACCAAAGCCCTATGTGATCACTGTAAACAATACACTGTTGTTATGATAACTGAATGAAATTTCATTTTTTCAATATGATATTCTCAGAAATTATATAATTTTCAAGGGAAGGAGTGGCTTGTTTGAATTTTAATGTTGACTGCGTTACTTCCTGGGCTTAACTTGATATGTGTGCAAAATTTCCTGCAAATTGGTCAAGAAATGTAGATTGTATAGGGAACATACATACATACATATCCACATAACCACATACCCACAAACACACATTCGTTTATATATATTAGATACATTATGAATGTAAAATAAATTCTTCAACATTACTCATTCAGCTTTATAACAATGGTTTTGTCGCGTGAACACCACAGTGTTGCGCATTTTTAATATGAAATAAGTAATGACTCAGATAAAAGGAGAATACTATTATTATAACTAATTGACAGGTAATGTTACCTAAAGTGGATTACCAGGTTCTACTTCCCTTTGTGCAAATACCTTTAGTCCTAAAGTAAATAATGTATGTATCATTTATATTATAGTATTGCATGGGAAATGTAATTAAACTGATATTTCAGTTCAGAACAGATCTGGAGATGTGGGCTTCGCATTGCGTAATCGCCTTTGACCCTCTCAATGATCCATATGAATATGTCAATAACATTACAATAAAGTAGAAGAAAGTCCCCCACTTGTGAACTCTAAACCTGCTGTTTTTGGGGAGTATTGCCATTGAGTGAGAATGATACGTACTGCAAACCCCATCCAGAGAAGGAGAGTATATAAACTGGCCCCAATAAGGGGTAATCGCTTATTATGCTGGACCCGACGCATTATACGTTATTCACAGTCTTGTAATTTTTCACTGAAATAAAAACAATATAGTTGACAGTTGCTGGAGTTTTAATACTCACACGAACCCATTATTAAAAGTCTTCGTTGAGCTCGAGGGCTGGGCCACGACAGTTTCTCAGTCAGAATCTTGAAACGTCAAGTCACAATAGTTTTATACATATTATAATGGACGATTATAAGACTAATTTTATTTTATACATTTAGTTTCACTTACTGAGTTGACGAACCATGCCGGGTTCTTCTGAGTTTTTCGATTGCTTTTTATGAGTCATGACCAATGTCAGTTTTTGATGACTCACCGATGGATAGGAAAAGATCTTGCATCGTGTGTTCCCTTGATATCCTGTATGCAATCCAAAGATCTGACCCCTATCCTACTGGGAATGGCTTTTAAATCCCAAAAGAGGAAAGTTAAACAGCTAAAGCAAATACATTTATTTTATTTTTTTTTATAGAATTTTGGTGTAAAGTATTACCATTTTCAACCAAGAATGGTTTTAAACATAAACGTTTTTCTACGATAAAGTTTTTCATCCACTTTTCATTCATGCTATCATGATGGGAAGTTGAACAGCCAATGCGGTAACCTAACATACGGCACTACTTACTTCACAGGTGTGTGTAACTTTTGACATTATAATATAAAGTAACTTATATGCTAGTTGAAGTTTACAATTTCAATCTTACCCATTTCCGCAATTCTTTTAAGTTCTTAACACTAACTTACGACAATTCATCAGGCTACTAGATTATGAAATGATGCAACACCTTATCTTGTTATCGGCGACTGCTTGCGCATGCACTCAAGTAATCGATGTATCGATCGCCATCTATATTAAAACAATATTACTTTCTAAGGTTGGCGAGCCCTATCCAACTAGAGAACAGCTATTTGTAATCAATTGCCTATTTTTTACGCATTTTCAAGTATTTTCTCCTATCCAGGAAAAACTGAGTTGCGATACATCTGTGTGAAGTTTATAACAAAATGTAGAAAGTAGTCCCTTTTTTTCTAACCTTTCATCGTTTCTGTTGGACTGGGTATGTAGGCTGTATTGAATATGCATTCTCCCTCCAGCATGACTTGTCGCTCAATGTTTGTCCTAACTATTGTGATTTCATACTGAACTCGTGCTCTGACGTCATTATATCGACAGTTGGCAAACACTGATCTAAATTGTTCTGTAATGTTGACATTTCTTGATGGGTCCTATGTCATAACGGCATTCAGATTTTGCAATACACAGTTTGTGAAGGTGATTATAAGACATTTTTAGTAGTTCAATGCTTCATAGTCTGCATTAGGTCTCTGTGAGCTTAATCTGTGGCGAGAAATTTTGAATGGAAGAATAAAACAGGGATTCCTGAAGCATTTGTTACTTTTCCTAGCTAAGAAGGTTTAATCAGTTTTATCATAAACCTATTTTGCATCATGAGAAGGGATCCACTAAATTTCTTCCATATAGTTCTTAAGCAGTTTACGTGTATGGATCTTTCGATGCCCACATTCACTATAATTCTCCATCTTCCTCACTCTTTTCCCGCTCTTTCTGCTTAACCTGCCCATTTGTGTCACACACATAGGCAATGCCTTGGGAAGAGATAACGCCCAAATCTATGGATCACAAGCATAAAATCAGGACTTGGAAGGACTTCCCTGTGTGTGATCAACACAATGCTGGCCTCTTTAGGACTTCGCAAAAACATGTAGATTGAGTTTGGAAACTCCCCATCCCTAAAAACACACTCAGTTGGGCAACCATGCAATTTGAAACTGCTATCTTCCGAATCTGCCTTATCGACCACCTCTTTGGCTAACTAACACGATAGAAAACATTACAGTGGGTATTTTATTTGAAATTAGTGAAATATCCATAAAGTAATTACCTTCCAAAGTGCCGGAGTAAACTTTAGTTGGGTCGAACTCTAGCTGCCGACCAGAGGAGTCTTCGAACACTACGTCGAGACTGAACACATTGCGATCCGGTTTCAGCAGCAGCCTGAAGTCCCTATAAAGAAGATGAATTGATATCGTAAAAAAATTCTTAAAATTAGTACTGACAATTTCGACATACACATATAACTGAGCAGTATACTGTGAAAAGTCCCTAAAAATAAAAGTATAGGAAGAACACAAAGAAAATTCTAACAGTAAAAATACACTCAAATACAGAAACATGGCCTAAACAACGAAAGAAATATATTTTTAATAACATGATGAGCTTATAACATACTTATGTTATAATGTTATAACTATGCCCGTTATATTTTGGAACTTTTTAAGTCCTGTTTCAATATTCTGCTCATCTCTGCTGAAAAATCTCTGTCTCTTTCTTTTGTTTCGTCCGTTTATATTTTCTGTCTGCTCTTCTGTCGACATGCTTGCTCGCTTATTTCTAAACTCGGCCGACCATACTTAGCTGGGCGTATGTTGCATTCACGAGGAGTTTGTTAACAACTGGAGAGAGTACAGTAAAGAGCTATGACAGAGTAACTTCTATGCATTTCCAAGCAATCTTCAAGTATGAAGAATTTTTTATTGCGCTGGGGGTTTCTATTTAGTTTCATAGTTTCGCGTTTTCTTCAATTAATTATGATAAGTTAAAGTAACTTCCACCCACCGGGTATTTGGATTAATTTCCGATTGGTGTGCTTTTATTATTGGTTTCAGTTCATATTATTCAGATTGCCTTATGATTTGCTTTGCGTTGTTTGTGTTGAGAGATGAGCGCCCCTACACAGTTAATTTGTGTGTCATGCCCTTTTTATTCTATATGTTCTCAGTCCTCGTAATTATTAGATTCATACTTTATTTCAGGGCTATTTTCTTAATTTTCATTGGACAGTTGTTTGTGCATCTTAACCTCTAGCTTTCTGCTATATTCACTTATCAACAATAAGCTAGTTAAAGTGTTCTAGTTACATAACCTGCGCTACTATTTATTTATGGCTACCAGTACCATCGCAAGAGCTGTCCCTCTGGAGTAAAATTTTAGAATTTCCGTACTAATGCGTCTATAACTAGCATAAATTATAATTCTAAATTCTAAATGTTTGAAATATCTATATTAATAAAAATGAATTACCAAATGGTTGTTGCCGCATCACTTGAGAACGGCTCGACCGATTTGGCTGATTTTTGTTTTGTTGTGTTCGTAATTATCAGGACAAGGTTTGTATGAAAGAAAATTTTTGGAAAATCCACGGAAAAAGTTGGAAATGTGAAATGAGGCACAGTTAGAGAGTTCTGCTGTCAATTGTTTACATAACGAAAGTATTGTTTACGATGTTCACATAGGGCTTTGGAAACTATAGCCTATTATAATACTGGGCTATAACAAATTCTGATGCTATCGGTGTAATTAATACATTTGTGAAAATAATTCTTGAAGAATAAAATCCACGAAAATAAAGCAGTCACATAACTTTCTCTTCCCTCGACATGGAAAATATCATTTTTTCACTTCACATTTTGATGTAGAATAAGCGGTCGTATTGCAGAAACAACTTAAGTGTGTGCCAGTGAGTATGCTATATCGGAAGTGGGTAACAAATCCTATCCACTGATACGTCACTCATAGCTGTAGGCTTTGTATTAGTTGAGAAATAGGCCTAAGGATGTTTATCAGAGGCCCTAAGCATCTAAAAGAAGACAAAATGGGATGGAACATTTTCAGTCCTACGCGCAGTATATTTTGTCCCAGGTTTTTGGGAAGGAAAGTATGAAAGTGATATTGAATTTCTTCTTTACTTCAGCCCCGAAACGGTTGTATGGTAATATGAGAGTGAGAAATACAATTTTCTGCCAAGACAATGCAATCTTATATGACCGGAATT